>MCFG01000029.1:182500-255000 GCA_002104895.1 Anaeromyces robustus
ATATCTTATAAAATTTTTTGTAAATTTTTTTTTTTTATTTTTCTAAACTTTATTTATTATAAAATATATTAATATTGTATATTTATATAATAATAAAAAAAAAAAAAAAAAAAAACGAAAATGCATATAAATATATAATAAAAGTATTCCTACGAATTTTTTTTTTTTCTTTAAAAAAAAAATAACAAATTGGCCATTAATACGATAATAATAAATAATACAAATAATAAAATAAATAATAATAATAATAAAAAAAGAGAACACTTAATAATACGCAATAAATTATTTAATTTGATGATAAATAATTAAATAATAAATCAACATAATTATTATTATTTATTAAAAAAAAAAAAAAAAATCAAAAAAAACAAAATAAAATTAAAAATAGATACTTAATAATCTAATAAATAAAAGTTTTTTTCTATTATAATAAAAAAAAACTTTAAAAAAATCAAATAAAATATAAGAGAAAAAGAAAATTTATTTTATTATTTAAAAATAAATAACTAAAAGAAAAGAAATTTTGAATTAAATTAAATTAAATTATAAAAAAATTAAATTTAATTAAATTATTTTATTTCATTTTTTTATAATAAAATAATAATAAAATAAAAATATTTAATATCAATATATACCTAATATATCTATAAATACCTAATATCAATAATAATATCAGTAATATTTAATATCAATAATATTTAATAACAATATTCATATATCAATAAAATTTAATAAAATTTAAATTATAAATTATTAATAAAATAACAAAAATGAAAATTCAATCTTTAAGTTTATTATTATCAACTTTAACAGCATTCGCTAATGGTGAATAGAAAATTTTATAATATATTATTTTCTTAAATTTAATTAAATTATTAAATATTTGCAATAATATATATATAATAAAATATTTAAAAATTTTATTTATTATTTAAAAAATGAATTAATTTAACCTATATAATAAAAAAATATTCTAATAATTTTTAAATTTTATATATTTTTATATCAATTTAAAAAATATTATTTAAAATATTTAGCAACTATTTTTGGTTTCAACGTTGTTTCCCTTACAGGTCAACAAAATACTAAACTTGGTGTAAAATACAATAATAATGAAGTTGCTGTATTAAATCCAACAGTTTATCCATGTAAATATATATATGTTTTTTTAGTTCTTTCAACATTAATTAAAAGAATTCAAAATAAATTCAGTGATAATTATTTTTATTAATCATATTATTTTATTTTTTTTTCATTATTAATTTATTCTTGATAGTATATTCTGGTGGCGTAAATGCTAATAAAATAGATAAATACAAGTATGTTATTGTAGACGATACTGGTAAAGTAATTGAAGAAGAAAATATTGAAAGAACCTATTCTGAAGAAAATTCCAAAATTAATGAAGTATTTAATAGGTAATAATAATAATAATATAATTAATAATAAATAATAATGAAAATAAATAATAATGAAAATAAATACTTTTTAAAATATAAAATTTATATATTTAATTAAAATATTAATATATTATTAATTTTATTATTGGTATTTCTATTTTTATATAATATTTATAATATTTATTAATGTTTTATTTTATATAATTTATTTTTCTTTTTATACAAAAAAAAAAAAAATAATATTATATTATATTATATAATATAATCAAAAAATTAGAACAACTAAATCAGTTACTATTCCACCACTTCCAAAAGCATTAAAATCATTATATCCAATGGGTTCTAAAAAATTTACACCATTTCCAAATAATGAAATATTTAATATTTATGCTAATTGTAATGAAGTTTACGAAGATATTAAAAACCAACCATTTAAAGATGGTGTACGTAATGATGCAATTTCAAATTGTACTATTAGTATTATAACTCCTACTGAAACTTTCCAAAGTACTGGTGTTATCCGTCCTATTGGATTTGGTAGTCGTTTATATAAAAAATTATCATGGATTATAAAACTTGATAAAAAATTTATGGGTAGAAAAGCTATTAAAGTCAGAGCCATGGCAACTGACCCAACTTTAATGCGTGAAAAATTCAACACTGATTTATATGCAGCTGTTGGTGTACCAGTTCAAGAAGGTACCTATGCTCGTGTTATTATTAATCAAGATGTTTGGGGTCTTTATTATGCTATGGATTCACTTAGTAAGAATTGGTTTTCAGCTTACCTTCATGGTGGTGATAAAGCTAAAGTAGGAACTGATTATAAATTAATTTCTACACATCCTACTGGTCCATATGCTGATTTAAAATATCAAGGTGATGATGTAGCTGCTTATACCTCTGATGTTTATCAAGTTGATGAAATTAGTACTCAAGATACTGAAGCTATACAAAAGGATCCACAAGGTAAATACCGTTTAGTACAATTTACAAAATTATTTGATGAATGGAATGGAAAATATCAAAATGATAACAGTGAAGCTGCTGTAGATGCATTAAAACAATTCCTTGATGTTGAAACCACTTTAAGAATTATGGCTGTAGAAACTTTAACTCTTGCTGAAGATAACTTTTGGCTTGTTATGAGTAATGTAGCCCTTTATTACAATTTAGAAAAGAATAATTATGTATTTATTCCATTTGATTTCGATGAAACCTTAAAAGGTATTCAAGGTGATTATTTCAAAGAAAATTATCTTGATGATTGTTTAACATGGGCAACAGATATTCCAAATTTCGATCATTATTTCACTAATAGTTTAATGAGACATCCATTAATTGTTGAAAGATTTAAAATTATTTTAGCTAAAACTGTACGTGATACTTTTAATCATGATAGTGCTTCTTCTCATATTGATGGATTAGTTAATTTAATTCATGAAGATGTTGAATGGAATTTCGGTTTAATTGATAAACTTCAATCTTCTTATACTGAAGGTCAAGTTAATCATTTTACTTTAAAAAATTTCGAAGATAATGTTAATAATTCCCCTGTTCCATATGATAAAGAAATTAATGTTAATGATGCACCATATGGATTAAAAGAATATATAACTTTAAGAGGAGATAAGTGTGGAACATTTACAAAAGATGTTGTTATACCTGCTAGTGATCTTGTAGTAGATGATGAACCAAACTCAACTATTTCTTCTTATAAAGTTACCCTCTTTTTAATTTTATCCCAATTTATTCTTTTCTTATTTTTTTAGATGAAAATACCTAAAAAAAAAAAAAATTTTTTTAATTCAATTCAATTCAATTCAATTAAATTAAATTAAATAAATATATATATATAAATATTCTTATAATTATTATTTTTTTTTTAATTTTTTTATAAATACACACATATATATATATAGTTTTTTTTTTGTTCATTTAAAAAAATAGAAAAAAAAAAAATACATATCATATCATATCTCATTACACATCTTATATAAAATATATATAATATATAAAATGAAAAAAGAGGTTTTATTATTTTTTTAATTGATATTATTTCCTTTATTTTTATTTTTTTTTTTAAAGAAAAAAAAATTCAAAAAAAAAAAAAAAAAAAAGCACACACACATACACACACATATATACATACAATAAAAAAAAATAGAAGTAAAAACAAAAAAAAAAAAAAACCAAAAAAAAAAAAAAAAAAAAAACCTATACATATACAAAAAAAAATGAAACAAAAAAAAAATAAATAAATAATTGATAAATAATTAAACAATAAATAAATAATAAATATCAACATAAGAAAAAAAAAAAAAGAAATAAAGGAAATGTTAGGGGAAAAAGCAAAAAAAAAAATTGTTATAAAAAAAAAAAAAAATTCTATAAAAATTTTTTTTTCCTAATTATATTTTTTGCAATATAATAATACTAATACTAATAATATTATTATTTATTTTTTTATTTATTATGTAATAATCTATAATGAATTAATAAGAGAAAAGAAAAAAAGCAAAAAAAAAAAAAAAAAAAAAAAAAAAAAAAAAAAAAAAAAAAGAAAAAAGAAAAAATAAAATGAAGTAAAAATAAAATAGGATTAAATATACTATATATATATAATGATTTATTATATAATATAGAAAAAATATATATTTCAATTTTATTTTAATTTTATTTTATTTTATTTTTATTTTTTTATTTTTTATTTTTTTTTTAATCTTTTTCAATTTTTCTTATTATAATAATTGCATTTCTTTCTTTTCTTTTTTTTTTTTTTTTTTAATACATATATTATATTCTTATTTTATAATTATGAAGTTTAAATAATTAATAAGTTTTTATTATTTACATTATTAAGTAAAAAAAATAATAGTAATAATAAAAATAATAATAATAATAATAATAATATAATATATTTATTATTATTATTATTTTTATATTACAATATAAGTTTTTTTTTATATTTAAAATAAATTATAAATATTAATAACATTTTTAAATATATATATATATAAATTATATTTTTAAATAAACATAATTATTTGCATTATTATCAAACTATAATAAAATAAAATAAAAAAGATAAAAAAAAAAAAAGAAAAAAGAAAAAAGAAAAAGCAAAAAAAAAAAAAAAAAAAAAAAAAAGTGAGAGAAGAAAAATAAAGTAAAATAAAATAAAATAAAAAATAAAAAACAAAATAAATTATATTAATATATAAAATATACATGTTAGAATTAATTTATTTATTAATAAAAATAAATAATAAATAAAACCTATCCAGAACCCTTTTTATTATTTTATTATTTTTTTTTTAAACTTTATAAATAAATAAATAACAATAATAATAAATTTTAGAAGATTTTATTAATTAATTAATTAAAAATAAAATTCATTAATTAATTGAAAATAAATGAATAAGAATTAGAGAAAAGAAAAAAAGAAAAGAAAAAATATAATAAAAAATAAAAAATAAAAAATAAAAAATAAAAAATAAAAAAAAAAAAAAAAAAAAAAACTGAATTATTATTAGTTTATTTTATTATTTTGGTTTTCTTTTTATTTTTATTTTTATTAGAATATAAAAAAGAATGATTATAAAAAAAAAAAAAAAAAGTTATTACCAAATATTTATATTATTAAATAAAGTAAATAAATATAATAAATATAATAAAATAAATATAATATTATAAATATATATATTTATATTGATATTTATTTAAAAAATTATTATAATATTAATATTAATTTATATTTTTTAGATATAAAGAATTATAAAAAAAAAAAAATTTTTTTTTTAAAAAAAAAATAATAATTGAAATATAATATTATGTAATAAATCTTTAATAATAATATGATTTCATTAGAATTCCTTATCTTAGAATTAATAACCATATTAATATTTATTGTATCGCTAAAGAAAAATTTATTAACATTAGGAGGTGCTTTTTCAGCATTAATTGTTGGTAGTATTATTTCTTTAAGTGGATTTGAATATTATGTTATTTTAGCTTCTTTTTTTATTTCATCCACTAAAGCTACAAACCTTCATAAAAAAATTAAAACCAAACTTTTAGGTGAAAGTTATTTAAAAGATAAAAAAAGAAATGCTATTCAAGTATTATGTAAAAGTTTATTTCCAACCATTGTATGTTTTATAATTTATCAATATTATGGAAAAGAAAACGAAAAAGAAAAAGGCATGAGTTTTTTCAACCATTTATATTTAAATCATCCATCAACCTATAACTATAACTATAAATATAAATTATTTTTAGATGCATTTTTTATAGGATTTTTTGAATCAGCTAATGCCGATACTTGGGCAAGTGAATTAGGAATTTTAAGTCGTCAATCTCCTATTTTAATATTAAAAGGTTTTCAACATGTACCAAAAGGAATCAATGGCGCTATTTCAAAATATGGTACTATTTGTAGTATATTTGGTGGTCTTTTTATCAGTATAATTGCTATTATTTGTAATATAGTTAGATATGGTATAAAAAATTATTTTATAAATTTTAATATTCCATTATTAAGTATAGGAATAAAATTATTATTATGTGGAGGGTTTATAGGATTTATTGGTTCATTAATTGATTCAATATTAGGTCAAACCATTCAATTAACTATTTATAATGTTACAAAACAATGTGTAATTGAAAAGGAACAAGTTGAAAATGCTATAAAAAATGGGGATAAATTAAAATATTATGGAAAAGATATTCTTAATAATAGTGGCATTAATTTAGTAACAGGACTTATCACTGCTTTAATTTCTGGTTATTTGGGTGTAATTTTATTTTAAAAAATTTAATAATAATAATTTTTATCAAAAATAACAATAATAATAATAATAAAAAAAAAACAAAATAATAGATATAATAGAAGAAAAAAATATACATTAATAAAAAAAAAAGATTGTAATTTTAACAAAATAATTACATAAAATAAATAAAAAAAAAAAAAAAAATTGCAAATGAAAATAAAAATAAAAAAAAAAAAAAAAAAAAAAACATTAAAAATGAACATTAAATATATTTTATTTATTATGTGTTTATTAGTTTATGCATATTTATTTAATGAGTTCATAATAATTATATGTTTATCTTACTTTTTCAATATTATTTATTTTATTTATTTATTTTTTCTTTTTCTTTTTTTTTTTAACCTCTTTTTTATTATTCTTTCTTTTGAATTTATATTATATATATATTACATTACAATTCATAATATTTATTTATTCCATATTTAAAAAAAAAAAAAAAAACACTCTTCTAAATAAATAAATAAATAAATAAATAAATAAATAAATAAATAAATAAATAAATTATCATGTTTTTACAGATAGATAAAACTTGAAAAAAAAAAAAAAGAAAGAAACAGAAACAGAAACAAAATAAGAGAAAAAAAAATAAAAAACAAAGTTAAAAATATTAATAATTTCTTTATAAAAATAAAAAAAAAAATAAAATAAAAGTAAAAAAAAAGAGACTTATTTCAAAAGAACCATGTTCAAATAACAACAATAATTTTTACTAATAAAAAATAATTATTGTTTTGTTTTTGATTTAGTATAATTTTAATTATTTAAAAAAAAAATTTTTTTTTTTTATTTATTAAACTTTTTTTTTTATTAATTACTTTTTTTTTTTTTTTTACTTTTTTAATTACATAGAAAAAAAAAAATAAATATATATAATAAAATATTCTTTATTACATACATAACATAAATAGTTTAATACTTTTTTTTTTCTCCTTTTACTAAATAATTATATTAATAAATAATTAAAAATTATAATGATAATAATAAATTATTTAGAAAAGCCTATATATGACTTGATAATTTTTATAATAATTTAATAAAAAAATATTAATTATAATTTATAATTGAATATATATATGTTTGTTTTAATATGATATGATTTTGATTTTGATATGATTATTTGATATTATATAATTTTAATATTGTTTAATAATTATATATATGATATATTATATATGATATAATTTAAATAGTGTAAAATTATAAAAATTATATTGTTTTTTGAATTTTTTTTTTCTCTTTTATACATTGTTAATGATATAAAATATGATATGATATTTTACAATGTATGTTATAAAAAATAATAAATTATAATTAATTTATAACCAGTTATATGGTATTTTTAAATATTTATAAAATTTTTAAATATTTATAATTATAATTAACTGTTAATATATTAGTAAATTTTGTTTTGTTTTGCTTTGCTTTGTTTTGCTTTGTTTTGATTTGTTTTTATTTTATCTAATAAAAACTATATATATATATATATATGTTTTTTTTTTTAAATAATACTTAAATTATTTATATAATTATATATATATTTATTTTTTTACTAATATATTTAAATATTTCATGATAGTATAATATTTACTTATTATTACTATAATAATTATTGATTTTAATCTTTTTTTTTTTTTTATTTATTTATTTATTTATTACTGTAATTATTTAATAGTTGTATATCTTAATATTATGTTCCTATTTTAAATTATTATAATAATAATTTATTTAATAATTTTTCAAATCATCCTTTTTTTTTTCCTTATTTTTGGAAAGGGGGTTATATTATTATTTAATAATATTATTCTGTTTAATCACAATAATAATTGTTTTTTTTTTTTTTTTGTTATTTCAATATTATACTATTTACTTAGTAATAATTCAATATTATTATTATTATTACTTAATATTATTATTGCGTTGGTTTAGTAATAATTCAATATTACTATTATTATTATTATTATTACTTAATATTATTATTATCTTTGATAATAATAATAATTATATTTTATATTTTAATATTATAATATTATTGCTTTTCATTTCATTTCATTCATTTTTTTTTTATATTACAATTTTTATATTTTTATGTTTCAATATTATAATATTATTGTTTCTTCATTCTTTTTTTTTTTTTTTTTTTTTTTCATTATATTTCAATATTACTACTATTTCTCTTATTCTTTTTATTATTCTTTTTTGTGTAGAAGAAGTAAACAATAAGAACAATAATGAATGAAAGAGTTTGAGCAATACTAATTCTTAAGGTTTGATATCCATCAAGAACATGTTCAGAAATTGGCATAACATGAAGAATATTGACTATAGTATTATTTACAAAATGATCACTCATACCAAAGTAAAGAGAACCAGTCATTTTAGTAATCAAGGCAAACTTAAAACCAACTAAAGCAGAAGTGGAAACTAAAATTACACCATTCATTAAATTTCTATTAGTTCCATCCATATAACTTCTTAAAGGACCAACAATATGCCATAAACCAAAAAGAATTGAAGAAATTAAAGCTGAAATAATAAATTTATATTTTTTATCAAGGATTTTTGGAAATAATCCTCGGAAAACACCTTCTTCCATTAAAACATTGATAATATTTCCAATAAAACAAATAATGAAAAATATTATATTTGTATGATAATTTGAATTACCGTTATCATAATAAGAAGTTACAGCAAGAGTAATATAATCAAAATTATTACTAGATTTAAGTATTAATACTTCAGTAAGATAAGCAATTCCAAAACAAAAAAGACCAAAAAGAAGACCCCATATAATATTTAATAAAATTTTTCCACCTTTAAAACCAATATCTTCTTTCTTATAAGAAAAGTATTTAGCTGAAAGGTATAAAATTCCAATTCCAATAAGTTTATGTAGGATGGCTTCTCCAATAAAAGTAAAGTCTGTTTTAATAAAGAAATATTCAATTATTCTGAAAATTACACAAGTAATATAAATTATTAAAACAGTTAAAACTGGTATTATTGATTATATTTTTTCTTTTTACTTTTTTCTATTTTATTTATTCATTTATTTATAATTTTTATAAAAATTAAATTGATATAAACAATTAATAATAATAATAAATATATTTTTAATAGAAAAAAATCATTTCTATATAAAGATAATAATTTTTATATAAAGTTAAATATTATAAATTTTTTTTTTTTTGTAAATCTATAACATTAAAATATATATATATATATATTTAAAATAGATGAAATCATCCTTTTATTTATTTCATTTTTTTTGGATTTACTTATAGCATTAAATCAAATAAAGATAATACATTTATTCTAATACCATTAAATTCTGGAATTGTTTGAATATGACACCAACAATTATTTTCAACACCTCAAGTACCATTATCAATCTGTAGAGATAACTTGAGTGAATGAATCTCTATAATATTGATATCCATTTATTAGCTCACAAATATTAAAAAATATTATTTTCATCAACTTTACATAAAATTTTATCAACTAAATTCCAACCATCATCTTTATATTAAAAAGATTATTATATTATAATCATTAATTAGTTCACATATATTAAAATAATAATAATATAATTATAAAATAAAATAATTTCATTAAATATAAAATATGTAATATAAAATAGTTATTATTATAATAATTTTTTTTATGGTTTATATGTATTTTTTTTTATATATATCTAATATTTAATTTTATATAAAATAAAAAATATATATAAATAAATGAATAGAAAATAAACAAATAAATAAATATTTCTTTTTTAATTATTTGTATATATCTCTATAAAGTTATTCAAATTGTTATAGTTATATTATTGTAATAATTATAATTAAATACTTTTTTTAAGAGTTTTACTTTCTAGATTTTTAAGTGTAATTTTGTAAATTGTTTTAATAATAAATTTTTAACCTTTTAAAAAATTATTTATTAAAATTTTTATTTTATATTATTTTAAATTAATAATTAATCTATAATATATTAAAAAAAATTAATTGTGAAATAGAGTAATTTTTATTTTTAAAATAAAAACAATTAAATTAACTTTTTTAAAAAAAAAAAATTATGAATATATACTATTATTTTAAAATGAAATATTTAAAATAAAAATAATTAAATTAACTTTTTTAAAAAAAAAATTATGAATATATACTATTATTTTAAAATGAAATATTTAAAATAAAAATAATTAAAAAAAAAAAAAAAAAAGAAATACATAAACATAAAATTAATGGATTTAGTAAAAGAAAAAAATACAGCACTGTTTTATGAAGAATTAGAGAAAGAATCTTGTGATGTTGAGTTATTATATAATCTTTCTTTAGATGGAATACGTTTATATAGACCTCTATATAGGTATAAAAAAATAAGACATCATGATTATGTAGTAGATATAAGTTTAATGAATAAGCAATATTTTAAGATATATAATGATAGCCAGTTTAAACGCTTAATTCAAGCGTTTAAGAAACTTGAAGAAGAAGGAAAAGATAAAGATAAATATATAAGATTAATATTATTAAATGAATATATTATTAATAAAATTGTTAATGATAATAATTACTTTAATGTTTTTAAATATTCTTATGAACTTTCAAATATTCCATTATATTATTTATTTAAATATAAATATATTTCCTATAAAATTCTTGATTATTTTAAATATGATAGAATGCCATATTATTTAATAATTTATATTGTTTTTATTAATGCATTTTATTTTAAAGAAAATATTAATTTAATGAATATTAATAAATATTTAGGTAAATATTATTTTTCATCTCAATTGAAATATGAATTTGAAAGAGATATTAAAGCTTTAGAATATATAATAATAAATGTCCGTAATTATATTAAAGATGATTATTGCTACAGAGATTTTCGTACTGGACCGTTTTATCCTTTCAATTTATTAAAAAAAGTTTCTTCAAAAATTTTTAAACCAAATATTTTATATTTTAAACATCCTGATAAAAATATAGAAGATTTATTTAATAGTATTTGTGGGGATTCTATATTGTGTCTTTTACATTCAGAAGATTCTATTTGTAGAGTAGAACGTCGGTTTAGTGATATGTTTAGTCGTTATGACATTCCATATGATGTAAATAATTTTACTATAGTTAATTTTGATGAATACAAATTAAAAAGAAATAAAATAGAAGAAGACCGTTTAAAAAATTGCTATATTAAAGAAAATGAATTATGGTTCGGTAATAAAGATTTATTTAATATTAATTTTGAATTGAAAAAACAATACCTTGAATATGATAATCGGTATAAATATAAAGAAGAGGACATAGATATATTTCGTGAATTATTTAAAAAAAAATTATTTAAATGACACTGAAATATTAAATATATTAAAAGATCCTGAATATATAATTTATAAAAGTGAAAATGACCCAACTATCGACAATAATTATTTCTATACTATAATTATAAGATGTTGTGTTATTGGATCTTTAATATATAATAAAAAATCTAAATTTATTATATCTATTTTAACAGAATTATTAAAAAAATATGTTCCATTAACTTATAATCCACAAGAAAATATATTACGTTTTGATCCTATAAGAAAATGTATGGATGATTATGATGATGGATACGAAGAATGGGTAGAAGATTATGATGAAATATTTTATCGTACACTTGTGACAACATCAAATGAAAACTTTAATAAACTTTTTCGAATTAATTATGGAATTAATATAGATTCAATATAAAAATAAAATATATATTTATAAAAATATTTAGTAAAATAAAATATAAAATTTCATGTTTCATGATTTAATAATAAAATAATAATATATATTTAAAAATAATTTTAAATTATATATATATATATATTTTTAAAAAAAACATTAAACATTGATATAATTGTTGAAATATTGTTTAGCCTTTAATATTATTATTTTTTATATATATATATTTAATAGTGTATAAATTTTATTTGAATATTTAATTCAATAATGATTTATAAAATGATTTTATCTTTATTTTATTTTTTTTTTTTTATTATAAAACTTTTTTTATAAAAAATGATAATATTATAATAAAATAATATTATGAGATTTTTTATTTTTTATATTTTTGTATATTCTTTGCTAATTATATTTTAGCAAAAGAATCCAGTATAATGAAAGTTTTTTTATTAATTGCATTATTGTTTTGTTGAATGGGAAAAACTTAAAAAATAATAAAATATTTCTTTCTGAATTAATATTAATACTTCTTTCTTTTTTATTTATAAATTTTAATTTTTTTTTTATCCTTTTATTACTTTTATTTTATTTTATTTTATATTTAATTTTATATTTAAATATTATATTTTCTTTATTTTAATGTATTATATATTAAATATTTATAATATAAAATATAAAAATTAAATATAAAATAAAGATATTATAATAGTACTATGAAAAAATGTTTTATATATATATATATATATATATATTTTTTTTTTTCTTTTTTTTTTTTTTTTTCTTTAAAAAATAATTTTAAAGTCATGTCATATAAATTATGTCAAACATTAAATTTAATAATAATAACAATAATAAAAAATACAAATAATAATTATTGCAAATTAAATTAGCCCTTTTTTTTTGGGAAATAGAAACAATAGAAAAGGTGTTCTAATAAATTAGGAGACGTGGGAGGAAAAAAGAGTCATTTCAGATATTTTATATTATAAAGATAATTTCAAAGACATTTTATTTTCAAAATTTTTATTTATTTATTTATTTATTTATTTATTTATATTTTTTTAAATGTATTATACAAAAAAAAAAAAAATACTTTTTTATTACTACTATTTTTTTTTCTTGATTTTAACTTTTTATTTATTTTAACTTCTTTTTAAATCTATTTTATCTATATTTTATTTTATTTTCTCTAATGGGAATATATCTATAATGAATTAAACTAAAAAATTTAAAAATTTTTTTATTTTATTATTAAATAATATATAATAAATTAATATTATAATATATTTTTTTACATAAAATAAAAGTTTTAAATATATAAGTATTTTTAAAAAAATTTTTTTTATATTACAAAAGAATAAAAAAAAAACTTGTATATATTTCTATCTTTTTTTTTTTTTTTTTTAATTCTTTTGTTATTCAATAAATTAAAAATCTATTTTAAAATAGCATTTTAATATTTTATATTTCATATTTTTTTTATTGTTCTATATTTTTTTATATATATTTTGTATATTTTATATTTTTAATATTTTATAATTTGTATTTAATATTTTTTGTATTTTATCTATAATATTTTATATATTATTTTTCTATCTATTATTATATTTACTATTTATTTATTTATTTTTTATTTAAATCTTTTATCAAAAAAGAATAATAAAAAAATAATAATATATTTATATAAAGTTTTTAAATTTATATAGATTTTTTACATTTTTTTTTTTTTCTTGAAAAAAATATATATAAAAATAAAAATAAAATCTATAAGTAAATATATTAAATTTTTTTTTCTAAAAAATGTTTTATATATAGACTTTTTTTTTTGTATAAAAAAATATCGATATATATTACATATATATATTAGATTTGTATTAAAAAAAAAAAAAAGAATTTTTTTTTTCTCTTTTTTTTTTTTTTTTTTTTTTTTTTTTTTAATTTTTATATTTAAATTTTATATATAATATCTTTTATATATATTATAGATTTTTTTTTTGTTTTTGTTTGTTTTTATATAAAAAACAAATTATTAATTAATATTTTAATTTAATATCTAATTAAATTAAAATTATTTTAATTTATTTATTTTATTTTATTTTATTTATTTTACTTATTTATCTTTATTTAAAACAACATAGAAATATACTGGAGCATTAAAATTAATAATTGGTTGATTTAAATCTGATTTAGCTAAATCAATTTGAGAAATAGCACCACCTTCTGTTTTTTTATCAAATCCAGTGATAATAGATTTACCATTAAATGGTTCTGTAATTTTACTGAATTGATATTGTTCAAATTCAGCTGGAAGTTCATAATTTTCAAAATTAATATCATTCTTCATTGTTTTTTGAATATCATGAATATCTTTTGTAATCTTATCAGCAAGAGTATTTTCACTACCATTCTTATTTCCAGTTCCATTATTAAGATTAGTAATAACTTCCTTACTAATATTATTAAATCTATCAATAAGATCCACAGCTATATCATTTGGATCTCTATTAATAACATTCATATCTGTATTCTTTACCTTACCACAAAGAAGATTTTCAATGGTATTAGTAATAATACTTATAATATTATTAGTAATTTTTTGAGCTTGTTCTGTATCATTATGAGTGGTATCACTAATTTGTTTGGTAATTGTATTAACAATAATATGAGATAAATCACCAAGAATTTTTGTTGGAATAACATTACAAGCTACAGAAATACTATTACCAGAAGCAGCATTAATACTAGTTCTAACAATACCATTTAAAATTTCAGTAATATTAACAATAATAGTCGTTGAAATATTTTCACAAACTCCACTAAGTTCATGACCTAATGATTTACATAAAGTTTTTTTAATAAGATAACCAATACCATTAGTAATAATAGAAGAAATATCACTAGAACTATTAATATTAAGATTATCCGTAAATTCTTTAGTTTTAGCAAAAGCATTTTCAATAAAATTATGAATATTTTTTCCAGCATTATCAAGAACATCTTTTGTAAATTTTTCAAAATTTTCATCAATCTTTATTTTATCGGTAATAGATGGAATAATTTTTTCATCTAAAACAATAGCAATTTGAGCAGCAGCATCATTAGCCATTTTTTCTATATTACCATTTTTAATATTTTTTTGAATAAAATCTTGAATGATTTTTAAAAGATTATCTGAATTTTTATTAACAATATCATTAATGGTTTTATTAACTACTTCATTAGCATTTTCTGGTTTTAATTCTTCTTTAAAAGCATCTTGAAGTGAATCTGAAACATTATCTATAATTTCAAAAGCCATATCATTAATTTCTTTTTGAGTTAAATCTCTTTCTCCTTCACCTTCATTAGTATTTGATGAAGTTAAAGATTTAGTAACTTCATCTTTTGGAATGGGAATAGCATTAACTAATACAATAAATAAGAAAAAAAAGAAAAATAATTTTGAATATTCCATTTTTTTTTTTTGTTATTTTGTTAAATTGTTATATTTATTTTGTTGTATTTATTTTGTTATATATATATATAATTTTATCTTTATCTTAATTTAATTTATTTTATTTTTTTTATATTTTCTTTTATTTTTTTATGTTTTTTTTTTTTTTTATTTTTTTTTTATATTTTTATTTTTATAAATATATAATATATATGATATATATATTATTTTTTTATATGTTTGAAAAAAAAGTAATTTTTTTATTTTTATATGTTTTTTTTTTTTTTATAATCGATAATAATGTATTATTAATTAATATCTTTTAAAAAAAAATTAATAAAAATATTAATTTAATATTTATTAAGATATTGTTATATAATAAATATCAATAACACAGAAAAAAAAAAAAAAACAATATTCATTTAAAACGGAGAAAATTTTATATGAAATATTCAAAGATTTACAAATGATTTTAAACTTTATTAATTATATATACGGAATAATTTATATTAAAAAAAAAATTTTTTTTTATTTTAATTTATTTAATAGGAGTTAATAACTTTATTTTTTAAAATTGTGGTGAATGTGGGTGTTGTTGTGTAATGTGGTAAATTTTTATTTTTTATTTATTTTTATTGTTTTTTTTTTATCTAAAAATATATTAAGATTAAGATTAATTTTTTTTTTATTTTTTTTTTCTCTTTTATCTCTTATCTCGGTCAATTCCACCACATAAATTTTTTGAATTTCATATTAAAAAAAAATTGAGAAAAAAAATTTTTTTCTTACTAAAATTTAAAATATTTATTGTGTAACCTTTTTCAATGTCAAAAGTTTAATAATTAATAATTAATAATTAATATAAATAAATAATTTAAAGAATATATAAATAAATATTATATATAATAATAAATAATTTAAAAAATATATAAATAAATAAATAATAAATAAATAAATAAATAATTTAATAAATAAATAAATGAATAAATAAATATATAAATAATGAATTAATATTAACATACAAATTATTGTATTATTGAGAAAACTTTAAAACTTTGTATATGCATAATCTTTTATTACTAAATGAAATTTATTATAAAAATTTAATAAAATTAATTTTTTATGAAAAATTACAAAAAATGACAAAAAATGACAAAAAATAAAAAAAAAAATTTTTTATTTTTTTCTATATCTATGTAACATTAAATTTTTTTTTATTTTATATATATATATATAATGATAAAAAAAAAGTAAATTTTTCAGCGATTTTTTTTCTTTTTCTTTTTCTTATCTATTCTCTTTAAATATTAGATTTTCAATAATAATTCGGTAAATTATCTTTATATTCTTAAAAAGATAAATTAAAACTAATGTACAACTAATACTAATGATAATATATTGTACAACATTAATTACAAATGTCTTTGTTTAAATCTTGTTGAAATGAATTTTTTAATTATATGATTATATAATTATTAACTAATATTTACTACTTAGTTAATTAATATGGTTAATAATCTATTTTATTAATAATGAAAAACTTTATGTTAAAAAGTAAAAATGAATAAATAAATAAATAAATAAATAAATAAATAAATTATAAAAGGAAATCTTTTATTATAACTAATATTTAGTAATAATTGCATTATATTACGTTATATCCTTTCTAAATGTTGCAATTATTTATTACTTAATTATTTTATAATTATTATATTATATTATATTTATTATTATTATATTATAATTATATAATCATAATAAAATTATTATTTTTATTTTATTATGGAAAGTATTAATCTTTTTTTTTTTCTAATATAAAAAAAATAAAAAAAACTAAAAATTCTGTTTTGTTAATAATTAAGTAATATTAATACATTTTTTTTTTATTTTTTGAATGAGTAAAAACCTTAATTAATAATAAACCTTAATTAATAAATTTTCTCCCTTAAAAATTAAATATAAAGCGGGTGGATTTTTTTTTTTTTTTTTTTTTTTTTTGTATTTAATGTTTAATTATTAAATATATAAAAAATAAATTAAAATTAAATAAAAAAAAATTTTTTTATGGATTTACTCATCACCATTCAATTAATAAATAAAAAACGCCACATGCAATCTTATCTTTATTGATTTAAATACAAAAAAAAAAAAAAAAAAAAAAAAAAAAAAAAAAAAAAAAAGATGTACAAATTGTGAGCTATAAAAAAAAAATTTTTTTTTGTATTTAAATAAATAAATAAGTAAATAAATAAATAAATAAATAAATAATAGATGATATTCATAATAATAATAAATATTAAAATTAATAATAATTAAATATATTCTATATTTTACAGAAAAAAAATATATATTATAAAACTTTTGATGAATTATTAAAAAAAAAATATATTTAAAAATAATTTATATATATATATTATCAATACTCATGTTCTATATGATAATCCTATATTATATAATAAGTATTATAATATCTATCTATCTATAATTATGAATTTATTTATTTACTTATTTGTTCATTTAATTATTTATATATATATTTATTTAATATATTTATTTATTAATAATAGCATAATAGCTTAGTGTAATAAATATTAAATGGCTTAATATAATACAATGGTCAACCAAAAATTAGAAAAAAAATCTTCTTTTTTTTTTTTAGTAGATTTTAATAATAATAAAATAAAAAACTTTTTAATAATTTTAATGAAAAACAATTATTATTATTATTATTTTTACAATTTTGTTTTTTATTGTTATACCATCCTAATAATACAAAAAAACAAATAATTATAAATAATTATTATTATTCTTAGTTTAATACTTAATTTTTCTTCTTTTTTTTTACATTATTATATGAAAGTTTTTTTTTTCTAGATTTTTAATTTATTTTATTTAATAATTAATTTATAATAAAACAAAGTCATTCCTTAATTTTATCAATAATAATAAATAATGTAATCTAACAATATTTATATATATTTAAGAATATGATATTATTCTTAGATATCTTTATTTAATTCCATCACATGTATAGTAAAGCATAATATTTTTATTATAATTATATTTCATTTTTTTACTTTTTTTTTATAATAAAACTTATTTATATGAATTTTTTTTAAGAAAGTATATATATTTTAAATATTTTTTTATTTTTTTTTAACTATTCATATATTTATATTACAAATGAACTATAAAATTAATTATTGTTTTATATTAGTTATAATTTTTTTTATAATTAATAATTATTAATGTAAAATTTTTATTTTTTATATTATTAAAGGTAAATATTAAATATACATGTTTATATTTATTTAAGCATTCTATTATTTATTTATTTAAAATTTATATATTTTAATTTTATATTCCTATTTTTTTTATAATTTATGTATAATTCTATTTATTATATATTTATATATTATTTATTTATTTATTTACATTCTCTATCCTAACTTATTTAAAACATAAAAAAAAGGTTTAATAGCAAATTAGTATTTTATTTAATTAGATATATTTAATTAATTTGTTATTAAATCCTTTTTTTTTTTTTAAATATTTCTTAAATAGATTTATATTTATATAAATATATTTATTATTATTATTATTATTTATTATGAGCGTTATTAATCATAGTAATATTAATACTTCTACTAAGTATAAATAAAAATAATGAATTTAAAATATCTATGAATATATAAATGAATATGTATATATGAATATATAAATGACTCTTTATATAATAATAATTTTATATTTTAATTTTACTTCTTTTTTTTTTTTGAATATAAATATTTATTTATATTAGATACTATTAGTATACAATTCTGAATCATTATTTAAGAAAACTGAATATTTTTTTTATTAAAAATATTTTTTTATATATAAATAAAATAATAATAATAAATAAATAATAATTAAAATGCCTTGAAAATACCAATTTTAAAAATAAAAAAAAAATTTGAAAAAATAAATAAAAAAAATTGTTTTTCTATTTTTTTTCTTTTTTTCTTTTGTTTTTTGTTTTTTATTTTTTGTTTTTTGTTTTTTGTTTTTTTTTGTTTCGTAATAAAAATTAAATATGAATTAAAATTTATTTTATAACCCATTTTAAATTTTAATTTTTTAATTTTTTAATTTTTTTAATTTAATATTTGTGTATGTGTGTATTCCAATTTTTTTTTCTTTTTTTTATTATTATTAAAATTTAAGATTTAATCTGTTTAATCATCCATATAAATTATTAATTAACTTATAATATATTACTTTACTATTGTTAATATATATTTATTTATATATATTTATTATACATCAATTTTATTTTATTTTATTATTTTATTTTTTTATGAATAATCTTTGATTATAATTTTTTATTTATTTATTTATTCATTTATTTTATTATTTATTTATTTATTTTATTATTTATTTATTTATTTAGTATGCTTATTTTTATGTAAAAAATAAATAATTAAAAAGACAACTAGAATGTTTTTTTTTTTTCTTATAAAAAAAATTATAGAATTAAATATTTATATAAATGTATAAAATAAAAACAAAAAAAAAAATAAATATAAATAAATAAATAAATAAAAAATATTAGAAAAAGAATAGATAGAATAAAATAAAATAAAATAAAATAAAATAAAATAAAATAAAATAAATAAATAAATAAATAAATAAATAATAATTAATAATAATAAATTATATTATGAATAAGTAATAAATAATAAATATATATAAATAAAAAAAAAAAATCTTTAATTTATCCAATAATTTATACATGATTATATGATTATAAAATTTAAAAATGAATATTATAAATATTAAAAATATAAATAATAATGAGGGTTTTAATTATGATGAATTTCCTATTTTATGGGCAATAGATAAAAACAATTTAGAAAAATTAAAAACACTTGAATATTTTGATGCTTTGAATATAAATGAAAAAAATGAAAATGGAATTTATCCACTTTTATTTGCAACTCATAGAAATAATGTTGAAATGACAAAATTATTACTTAAATATGCTGAAAGAAAAAATATACTTTTAAATATAAATGAAAAATTTAATACTGATAGTTTTCCTCTTTTATTTGCTATTCATAATAATAATTTTGAAATGGTTGAATTATTAATGAAATATACTGATAATAAAAATATCATTTTGAATATTAATGAAAAAAATAAAGATGGTGTGTATCCATTATTATTAGCTATTGATAGAAATAATGTTGAAATTACAAAATTATTAATTGAATATGCTAATAATAGAAATATAATTTTAAAAGTTAATGAAATATATAAAGATAAGATATATCCACTTTCATTAGCTATTCGTAACGATAATATTGAAATTATAAAACTATTAATGGACTACGCTAATAAAAAAAATATTATTTTAAAGATTAATGAAAAAGATATTAATAATACTACCACAAGAATAAATACAGATATTCTTGAACTATTAAAAAATTATATAAATAAATATAATTTAAACTTAAATGTTGATGATAGTCGAATTTCGGATGAAAATAATTTCAATATTTCAAAGGAAAAAGGAAAAAAAACACTTTTAGAAGCTATTTATGATAATGAAAAGGAATTAAATTCCTTCATACAAAATACTATTGATAATAATAAAGTATTAGATATTAACGAAAAAGATGAATATGGATGGTATCCTCTTTTATTAACTATTCGTAATAATAATATTCTCAATACTAAACTATTAATCAATTATGCCAAAGATAATGATAAAATTTTGGAAATTAATGAAAAAAATAATGATGATGGTTCTTTTCCTCTTTTATTAGCAGTTCGTAATAATAATATTACTATTTTAAAGTTATTACTTGAATATGTTAATGAAAAAAATATTTCTTTGAATCTTGAAGAAAAAAATAAGTATAAAGTATATCCACTACTTTGTGCTATTCGTAATAATAATTTCGAAATTACAAACTATTTAATTAATTATGCCAACGAAAAAAATATTACCTTAAGTATAAATGAAAAAGATGAAGATGGATTATACCCACTCCATTGGGCCATTTATCATAATAATTTTGAAATTACAAAATTATTAATTGATTACGTTAATGAAAAAAATATTATTTTAAATATTAATGAAAAGAATAATGAGAAAATGTATCCATTTTTATTAGCAATTTGTAAAAATAATATTAATATCACCAAGTTATTAAATGATTATGCTACGGAAAAAAGTATTATTTTAAATATGAATGAAAAAGATGATAAGGGTGATTATCCATTATTATGGGCTGTAAAAAATAATAATCTTGAAATTGTCAAATTATTAATTGACTATACCAATAATAAGCAACTTACCTTAAATATCAATGAAAAGAATAGTAATGGAGATTATCCCATTTTATGGGCATCTAAAAATAATAATCTTGAAATTATGAAATTGTTAATTCAATATGGCCAAGATAAAAATATAACTTTGAATATTGAAGATAAAAATGTATTTGAAGATTTTCCTTTATCTTGGACAGTTCAAAATAAAAATGCTGAAATTACAAAATTACTCATTGAATATGCTAATAATAAAGGTATTACATTAAATATGAATGAAAAAGATAAAGGTGGTAATACTCCTCTTTTATTAGCTATTAATGGAAATAATGTTGAAATATTAAAATTATTAATTAGTTATGCTAATGATAAAAATCTTATTTTAGATGTTACCGAAAAAAATAATGAAAAAATATACCCTCTTTTACTATCTATAGATAATAATAATTTAGAAGGGACTAAAGTTTTGTTAAAATACGCTTCCACTAAAGATATCGTTTTAAATATGAATGAAAAAAATGTCAATGGAGACTATCCACTTTTATGTGCTGTACGAAATGGTGATTTGGATAGTACAGAATTATTAATTCATTATGCCATTAATAATAATGTTATTTTGACAATGAATGAAAAGAATAATTATGGCGAGTATCCACTTTTATTATCCATTAATAATAATCATTGTAATATTGAAATTTTGAAATTATTAATGACTTATTCCAATAATAATAACATTACCTTAACGATTAATGAAAAAGATAAAAATGGAAGTTATCCTCTCTTATATGGTATTTGTAATAATAATTTAGAAAAAATTAATTTATTAATCGATTATGCCAATCAAAAGGAAAAATTAGTGGAAATTAATGAAGAAAAAAATGATGGAGAATATCCTTTGGATTGGGCAGTTTGTCATAATAATGTTAATATTGTAAAATTATTAATTGATTATGCTAAGGATAAAACCGTTTTACTGTATATTGATAAAAAGAATAGAAATGGAGAAGACCTTATTTATTGGAGTGTTTATAATAATAATATTGAAATTTTAAAACTTTTAATGAATTATGCTGATGATCAAAATATAATATTAAATATTAATAATAAAAATAAGGATGGATTATACGCACTTTTATTAGCCGTGAATAAAAATAATATTGAAATGGTAAAATTATTAATACACTATGCTACTAATAAAAATATTATTTTATATATTAATGATAAGGATAAAAGGGGAAGAAGCCCAATTTTACAAACCGTTTATGAAAATAATACGGAAATTACAAGATTATTAATTCAATATGCCTATGAGAAAAATATTCCTTTAAATATTGATACGGAAAAAGATGAAGATGGATTCTATCTTTTAGATAGAGCTATTTATAATAATAATTTTGAAATTACTAAATTATTAATTCAGTATGCCAATGATAACAAGAACAATACCATTAATTTAAATCATAATATTAATATTAATAGTCATAGTCATAGTCATAGTCATAGTCATAGTCATAGTCATAGTCATAGTCATAGTCATAATCATAATCAAAATAGTATAAATCACAAGTATGGCATTTCTCCAATTTTATTAGCTATTGAAAATAATAATACTGAAATTACAAAATTATTACTTGATTATGCTGATAAAAATAATATTTTATTAAATATTAATGAAAGAAATCATGAAAAGAAATTTACTCTTTTATCAGCTATACGTCATGATAATATTGAAATGGTAAAATTATTAATAAATTATGCTGATAAGAAAAATATTATTTTTGATATTAATGAAAAAGATATACAAACAATTTCAAGAATAAATATTGATATTCTTAATTTATTAGAAAATTATAGTAAAAAACATAATTTAAATTTAAATATTAAGAAATTGAATGTTCAAATTAAAATATCAACTCATGAAAATAGTATGATTAATAATAATAATAATAGTAATAATAGTAATAATAATAATAGTTCTATTAATCATGAAGAAAAAGGAGAAACCCTTTTAGAAGCAATCAATGATTCTATAGAAAAAGTGAAATTGGTTATAGAAAATGCCAATAAAAATAATATTTTATTAAACATTAATGAAAAAGATAATTATGGTTGGTATCCACTCTTATTAGCAATTCGTAATAATAATCTTATGTGTACAAAATTATTAATGGACTACGCTAATAATCATGAACAATTATTATTAGAAATTAATGAAAAAAATAATATTGATGAATCGTATCCTTTATTATTAGCTATTCGTAATAATAATATAGACATTACTAAATTATTAATTGATTATGCCAATCAAAAGAATATTTCTGTAAAAATGAATGAAAAAGATAAAGATGGATGGTATCCATTATTATTAGCCATTAAAAGGAAAAATATTGAAATTGTAAAATTATTAATTGATTATGCCAATCATAATAACATCCTTTTAAATTTTAGTGAAAAAAATAATGATGGAGAAAATTCAATTTATTGGGCTATTCGTAATGATGATACTGAAATTATGGAATTATTAATTCATTATGCTGATGCTAAAAATATTTCATTAGATTTTAATGAAAAAGATAAATATGTTTCACCCGTAAAAGCAAATATAAAAGAAAATGAGAATGAAAATACATTACCTTTAAATAATACTTTAGAAACTAGTAAAATAGTTCAATATGAGTCATTTTTGTCAAATATAGAAAAGAATAAAAAAGTAAATAAAAAAGTAAATAAAAAATTAAATGAAAAAGTAAATAAAAAATTAAATGAAAAAGCAAATAAAAAATTAAATGAAAAATTAAATAAAAAATTAAATGAAAAAGCAAATAAAAAATTAAATGAAAAAGCAAATAAAAAATTAAATGAAAAAGCAAATAAAAAATTAAATGAAAAAGCAAATAAAAAATTAAATGAAAAAGTAAATAAAAAATTAAATGAAAAAGCAAATAACAAAATAAAAAATAATGATAATAATATTAAAATAGAAAATAATAATAATAGTATTAATAATAATAACAACAACAACAACAATAATAATAATAATAATAATAATGATGATGATGATGATAATGATTTATTATTATCAGCGCCAAATGCAAGTACTATTCCACTTCTTGGTTCAAAAGTAAGCTTCAATAGTAATATGGACGTTTCACATAATTCATTAGATAAAAATAAATATAATACCTCTTCAATATCTACATTAAATGATACAAATAAATTATCTACATTATCTTTAAAATCATCAAATAAAGTCGAATCAACAAACAATCTTTCTTCAAATTCCGAAACTTCTACTTCTAATAACACTAAAATTAATAATATAAAAAATAATGAATTATCTTCATCTTTATCTTTTTCTTCATCTTCCTCTTTAAAAGAAAAATATGAATTTTTATCTTCATTATCTTTAGAAGAAGATAAATCTGACTTATCTGGATTAATAATAGAAGACATAATAGATGATGATAAATCTGAATCTTCTTCATCACCAAGTACAGAAAAGAATCATCCTTTTGATATTACAAAATTATTATCAAATAGTATTAATGAAGAAAATAATATATTTTCAAATGCCAATGAAAAAGATAATCATGAATTATACCCACTTCTTAGGGCTATTCGTAATAATAATTTTGAAATGACAAAATTACTATTTCAATATATTGAAAAGAAAAATATTTTCTTTAATATTAATAAAACCAATAATTATGGAGAATATCCTCTTTTATGGGCGGTACAAAATGATAATATTTCCATCCTAAATTTATTAATGAATTATGCTAACGATAAAAATATTTTATTGAATATTGAAGGTAAAAATAAAAGAGGCGAATATCCAATTTATTGGGCTATTCGTAATAATAATATTGAATTAATGACATTATTAATTGATTATGCCACAAAGAAAAATATATTATTATCTATTAATGAAAAAGATAAAAATGGATCAACACCCATTTTATGGGCTGTTCGAAATAATAATTTATCCATTTTAACCACATTAATTAATTACGCTGATATGAATGATATGATATTAGATGTTAATGAATGTAATAAAAATAAAGAATATCCTATTCATTGGGCTATCAATAAAAATAATATTATGATGACTAAAAAATTAATTGATTATACCTTAAATAAAAATATTATTTTAAGTTTAAATAGGAAGGATAAAGATGGATGGTATCCTGTGTTATTAGCTATTCAGAAAAACAATATTGAAATTTTAAAATTATTAATTCAATATTCAACGAATAAAAATATCATTTTAAATATTAATCGAAAAAATAATGATGGTAAATATCCACTTTTACTTGCTATTTATAAGAATAATATACATCTTATAAAATTATTAATGAAGTATGCCAAGGATAATAATATTATATTAAAAATCAATGAAAAAGATAATTATGGAAATTATCCACTTTTATTAATGATTGAAAAGAATAATATGGAAGTAGTTAAATTGGTTATGGACTATTCCAATAAAAATAATATCGTATTAAATCTTAATGAAAAGAATAATGATGAAAAATATCCACTTTTATTAGCCATTAATAATGATAATACGGAAATGACCAAATCTTTAATTGATTATGCGGATCAACAAAACATCCTATTAACTATTAATGAAAAAGATAAAGATAAAAATTACCCATTATTACTAGCGACGGAAAATAATAATATGGATATTATTCATTTATTAATGGATTATGCTAATAAGAAAAACATTATTTTAGGCATTAATGAAAAGAATAATTCTGATGATTATCCTTTCTTATTATCCATGGATAGAAATAGTATTGACATTATGAAGTTATTCATGACTTATACCGATAATCATAATATGATTTTAAATGTTAGTGATAAAAATAAGGATGAAAATTATCCACTATTATTAGCTATTTTTAATAATAATACTGAAATGATAAATTTATTAATGGATTATGCTAATAAAAAGGGAATTAAATTAGATATTAATGGAAAACGTGATGATGGTACCTATCCTCTTTTAAAAGCCGTCAATATCAATAATATGGATATTGTAAAATTATTAATGGATTATGCCAATCATAAAAATATTATTTTGGATATCAATAAAAAAAGTAAAAAAGGTAATTATCCACTTTTATTAGCTATTATTCGAGGTAATATGGATATTATAAAATTATTAATTAATTATGCCGATAGTAAAAGTATCATTTTAAATATTAATGAAAAAAATAATGATGATAAATCCCCTATCTATTGTGCTATAAATAATAATCATTTGGAAATTCTTCAACTTTTGATGGATTATGCCAATAATAAAAGTATGATGTTAAATATTAAAGAAAATATTGGAATTGATAAAGAATATCCTCTTTATTGGGCTATTGATAAAAATTGTAATATTGATATGACCAAATTATTAATGGATTATGCCGAAAGTAAAAATATACTTTTAAATATTAATGAAAAAACTAGAAATAAGAATTATCCTATTCTTAAAGCTGTTATTAGAAATAATACTGAAATTATTAAGCTATTAATGAATTATGCTAATAAAAATAATCAAATATTAAATATTGATGAAAAACATCCTAATAAATTATTCCCTATTCATAAGGCGATTAGTCATAATAATACAGAAATTATGAAATTATTAATGGATTATGCCAATGAGAAAGACATTAAAATCAATATTCTTAATAAGGATTCCAATGGAAATTATCCATTATTATTAGCATGTGCTAAAAATAATATTGATATTACAAAATTATTAATAAAATATGCGGATCAAGAAAACATTACTTTACCCATTAATGAAAAAAATAATAAAGGAATGTATCCCCTTAAATTTGCTATTACTAATAATAATATTGAAATGGTTCAAATATTAATAGATTATGTAAAAAATCATCGTATGAATTTAATGGTTAATGAAAAGGACTATTTAGAAAATGAAAATAAAAATAGAAATGAAAGTGGAAATGACAATGAAAATGAAAATGAAAATGAAAATATACCAAATGAAAGAAGGGATATTTATAAATTATTAGAAAATTATGTAAATGAAATTAATAATGAAAACGAAATTAATAATGAAAAGGACAGAAGTATAGAAATAAGTAATAAAATTAATGAGAAAAACGAAACTCTTTTAGAAGCCGTTAATGAAAGTACAGATAAAGTAAAATTATTATTGGATTATGCTAATAAAAATAAAATTTCATTAAATATTAATGAAAAAGATATTTATGGATGGTACCCACTTTTATTAGCCACTCGTAATAATAATATTCAAACTACTTTATTATTAATTGAATATGCCAATCATCATAATAAAATATTAGAAATTAATGAAAAAAATAATTATGGATGGTTCCCATTACAATATGCAGTACATAATAAAAATATTGAAATTGTAAAGTTATTATTAAATTATGCTGAGAATAATAATATTCCATTAGATATTAATATAAATAAAATTTTATACTATTGGATAATGGATAATAATAATAATAATAATAATAATAATAATAACAATTATAACAACAATAATAATTATAATACTAGTTATGATGATAGTGATGATGATGATGATGATGGCATTAACAATTATAATTATAATTATAATAATAATAGTAATAGTAATACAGATATAATCAAGTTATTAATCAATTATGATTATGAACATAATAAGAGTATAGAGACTAATGCAGTAAGGGAAAATGAATTATGTTCTATTTTATTAGCTTTTCGTAATAATAAAACAGATATATTAGGATTATTGATAGACTTTGTAAATTCTAAAAATATACATTTAAATATTAATATCAATGAAAAAGGTGAGGATGGAAAATATCCAATTTTATATGCTGTTCAAAATAATGATATTGATATTATAAAATTATTAATTAAATATGCAAATGATCATAATATGGTATTAGAAATTAATTCAAAAGATAAAAATGGATGGTATCCTATGTTATACGCTTTTCGTAATAATAAAATGGAAATAATTCAATTATTATTTGATTATGCCAATGAAAAAAATATAATATTAGATATTAACGGTTTAAATTGTTATGGAGAGAATCCATTATATTGGGCTATTTATTATGATGATATTGAAATGGTAAATTTATTATTTGATTATGCCAATAACAATAATAATATATTAAATATTAATGAAAGAAATGAAACTGGATTTATACCTCTTTCTCTTGCATTAGATAATAATAATGGTGAAATTATTAAATTATTACTTAATTATGCTAATACTAAAAATATTACCTTGGATATCAATGAGAAAAATAGATTTGGATTAAATCCTCTTTTATGGGCTATTAGAAATAATAATTTAACGATTTCTAAATTAATAGTTAATTATGCTAGTAATAAAAATATTTCATTAGATATTAATGAAAAGGATAATGAAGGAAATTATCCAATATTACTTGCTACCATTAAGAATAATGTAAATATTGTAGAATTATTAATTAATTATGCTAATACTAATTCTTATGATAATGATGATATGACCACTTTTGGTAGTAGTAATAATAATAATAATGGTAAAAAATTAGAAATTAAAGCTAAAAATAATTATTTAGAATATCCTTTATGTTGGGCAGTTCGTAAGAATAATATAGAAATTATAAAATTATTAATAGATTATGCTAATGATAAAAACATCATTATAAATATTAATGAAAAGGATATTTATGGATGGTATCCACTTTTATTAGCCATTAAGAATAATAATATTGAAGTAGTATCATTATTAATTAAATATGCTAGTGATAAAAATATTCGTTTGAATATGAATGAAAAAGATAAGGATGGATGGTATCCTTTATTAATGGCAACTGAAAAGGATAATACTGATATATTATTATTATTAATTGAAATTTCTAAAAGATTATCTATGGTATTAAGTATCAATGATAAAGAAAGAAAAGGAACCTATCCACTTTTATTAGCGGTACGTCATGGTAATTCTGAAATGGTAAAAATGTTAATCGATTATGCTAAAGAAAATAATACTATTTTAGATATAAATATTAATAATACAGAACCAGATTTATCCACTATTTTATGGGCAGTTCGTATGAATAATTTAGAAATTACTAAATTATTAGTAGAATATGCCGACAGTAATCCAAATGTAATCTTAGATATTAATAGAGTGAATAATTATAAAAGTGATCCTTTATCATGGGCTCTTCATTATAGAAATAGTGAAATAGTGAAGTTATTACTTAATTATGCTAATAAGAATAAAAATATTAATTTACATATTAATGAAAAATATTATGATAAAAGTTCACCATTATTTATGGCTGTTAGAGATAAGGAAAATACAGAAGCATTATTAAATTATGCTAAAACCAATAAAATTGAATTAAATATTAATGAAGTTGGAAATTATGAATGGAATCCATTATTATTAGCTATTGATAATGGTAAAAAGAATAATGATGATACCTCTGAAATAGTTAAACAATTAATTAATTATAATAAATACAATAATAATAATAATAATATTAACAATAACAACGACAATCACAACAATAACAACAACAACAACAACAACAACAACAACAACAACAACGATAATAATAATAGTAATAATACTAATAAAAATGTATTGTTAGATATTAATAAAACAAATAATAATGGACTTTATCCATTTTTATCAGCTATTAATAATAATAATTTAAAAGTGGTTCAACAATTAATGGACTATGCAGAAAGTGAACATATGGATTTAAAAGTAGATAAAAAGGATAAATATGGAAATTATCCATTATTATCTGCTGTTAAACAAAATAATAAAGAAATTGTAGAATTATTAATTTCATATGCCAATCGTAAAAATATAAATTTAAAAATTGAAGATAAAGATAAAAATGGAAATTATCCTCTTCTTTTAGCCATTAAACATAATAATAATGAAATTTTAAAATTATTAATGGATTATGCCAAAAGTAAAAGTAAAGTATTAAATATTAATGAAATCAATGGAGATGGAACCTATCCATTATTATTAGCCGTTAAGAATAATAATATGGAAATAATGAATTCATTTATTAACTATGCTAATGAAAATCAAATTAATTTAGTAATAAATAAAAAGGATAATAATGGATGGAATCCATTATTATGGGCTATTAATAATAATAATCTTACCAATACAGAATTTTTATTTAATTATGCTAGAAATAATAGTATAAGATTAAATGTAGTAGGTAAAGATAATGAAGGAAATTATCCATTATTATTAGCCATTAAAAATGAAAACTTGGGAATTTTAAAGTTATTAATAAAATATGCCTATGAAAATAATTTCATTTTAAATATTAATGAAATATGTAATAAGGAAGGATGGTATCCTCTTTTATATGCTATTAAAAATAATAATCTTGAAATTACAAGACTTTTAATCTTTTATGCCAAAACTATAAGTGTTATATTAAATATTAATGGTAAAAATAAGGATGGTGATTTCCCACTTTTATTAGCCGTTCTTAATAATAATATTGAAATGATTAAATTATTAAAATATTATGCTAATGATTATCAAATAGCATTAAATGTTAATGGAAAAAATAATAAAGGAGATTATCCTCTTTTAACGGCTATTCGAAATAGTAATGCTGATATAGTTAAACTTTTAATTGATTATTATAATGATAAAAAAATGACAATACCTTTAGATAAAGATGATCTTTGTACTTGTAAAATTACTAATGATATATATGAAATATTAAAACCATATCTTGATATTCATACCTCTGAATTGATTAATGTACTTATCAAAAAGGAAAATATTTTAGATGCTATTAATAAAAGTAATTACGATTATGTTATTTATTTATTAGATCAAGCTACAGTTCAACTTGAACCTACAGAGAAAAATGAACTTTTCTTTAAAGCTATTGAAAAGAATAATTTAGAAATTATTAAACTTTTATGTGAAAAACATAATGTTGATGTTAATTTAAAGAATACTTTCCATGAAAATACCGCTCTTCATATTATTGCTAGAAATAACTATAAAGAAAATTATCCATTAGCAAAATATTTAATAGAAAATTTGAAAGCTAAAATTGATGAAAAGAATAAAGATTTAAATACACCACTTCATATTGCTTGTCAAACTAATCATTTTAATCTTGTTAATCTTTTAATCAACCATGGTGCTAATATTAATTCCTTAAATAATAAAGGATTAACACCTTTACATTTCGCTTGTCGATTCAATAATGTTAATATTGTTAAAATTCTTTTAAAAAGGAATAAAATCAATATTAATGAAGTTGAAGGTAATCCAACGTTAAATACACCATTACATATAGCAAGTCAAATGGGACATATTGATATTGTTGAACTTTTATTAAATAATGAGATGAAAACTACTACTAATAGTAATAGTAATAGTAATACTAATAGTAATACTAATACTAATATTAATAATAATACTAATACTAATATTAATAATAATAATAATAGTATTAATGGTATTAATATTGATTCATTTAATGAAAATGGTTATACACCTCTTCATATTGCTTGTCAATATGGTCATATAGATATAGTAAGAAAACTTTTAAATAAAAATGCTAAAATTAATATGAAAACAACTAAAAATAATATGAAAACCCCACTTCATATAGCCTGTCAAAATAATAATAAAGAATTAGTTCAAGTACTACTTACTGAATATAAAGCAGATAAAACTATAACAGATGAAAATTTAAATACACCTTTACATATTGCATGTAAAAACAATAATTATACTATTGTTGATCTTTTATTAAAGAATAATATTCAAAATTATCAAGGATGGGACCTATTTATTATGAATTATAAAATGTATAAAAATGATCTTTTAAAAATGACAAATATTGATAATAATAATAATAATAATAATAATAGTAATAATAATATTGATAAAAGTATTAATAATAAAAATCATATTATTAATAATATTAATAATGAAAAATCAATAAGTGATAGTGAAAAATCAATGATAGAAAGTAATGAACAACAATATCCATTAGGTTTTATTAATTATAAAAATAATCAAGAATGGACAGCTCTTCATATTGCTTGTCAAAATAATAATAAAGAAATTGTTCAATTACTTTTAGATAATAAAGCAAATATTGATGAAGAAGGTAAGGATTGGATGACACCATTACATATTGCTTGTCAAAATGGTAATTTTGATTTAGTTAAACTGTTATTAAATTATGATGCTAATATTAATTTAAAAAATAATAAAAAATGGACACCTTTACATATGGCATGTCAAGGAGGAGAAGAAACCGATGATATCGTGGAACTTTTATTAACTAATCCTAATATAAAAATTGAATCCCCAGATGAAGAAGGTCGAACTCCACTTCATATAGCATGTGAATATGGTAGACCTAAAATAGTTAGAAAACTTTTAAAGAATAAAGCAGATCTTCGTGCTAAAACTAATAATAATAAAACTCCACTTTATATTGCCTGTGAAAAAGGTTATGAAGAAATTGTAAGTGATCTTTCAAAAGAAATTCATAAAGTTTATCAATATAATGATGATATTGATGAACGTTTGAATGGTAAAACACCACTTTATATTGCCTGTGAAAATAGATATGTTAATGTAGTGAGAACACTTTTAGATTATGAAGCAAATATTGATAAAAAATCAGAAAATGGTATGACACCACTTCATATTGCATGTAAAATGAAATATATAGATATAGTAAAAATTCTTTTAAATAATAAAGCCAATATAGAGAAAAAAATTGAAGATGAAAAAAATATGACAGCCTTACATATTGCTTGTGAAAATAGTAGAGAAGATAGTCATAAAGAAGTTGTTCGACTTTTAATTGAAGAAAGTAAAAAATCTAATAACAATGATAATAGTTCCTTCCTTAATGTAAGTAATTCAGAAGGTTGGTCTGCTATACATTTTGCAGCCTATTATAATAATCCAGCTATTGTTAAAATGCTTGTCCAAAATGGAGCTAATTATCGTGAAACTATTGATATTAAAGAAAATGATGGTAAAATTTATAAGAATCAAAATGTAAAAGATATTGCAAGACTTAAAGGTTTTAATGAAATTGAAGATATTATTAGAGAAAAGAAATCTCAAGAAAGAAAAGAAAATATCATGAAATATTCAGTTATTACCTTTAAATATATTACAAAAAGTATAGAAAGTAAAATATTTTAAGAAATAAAATAAAGGGGAAAAAATATATATATATATATATATAATATATATATTTAAAGTAAAAATAATAATAATAATAAAAATAAAAATAAAAATAAAAATAAAAATAATATTAATTTAATAAATAAATATATATATATATATTTATTAATTAATATTATTTTGATTGAATCAATTAATCAATGATTCAATTTAATCAAATTTTATATATATCAACAGATAATATCAAAATAAAAAAAAAAAAAATAAAAAAAAAATTCAAAGAAATCAAACAACTGAAAAGAAAAATTCAAAATAATTCTTCCTTTCACCACCCCCGAAAAAATAAAATAAATAAATAAATAAAATAAAAAAAAAACAATAACAATAACAAATAAACCAAAACAAAAATATAAATACAAAAAAAAAAATAAAAAATAAAAACAAAATCAATATTAAAAAACAAATAAATAAAATCAACATAAAAAAAATATAATATAATAATAAATACTAAATGATAAATGATAAAAAAAAATTATTTATTACAATTAATTATTATTTATAAAACAAAAACAAAATTAAATATATTTATATATATATAAATTTATATATATAAATAAATATATAAATAACAATTATGATAAAATGTTATCATTAATGTTATCATTAATGTTAATGATAACTTTTATTTATAATTTATATAATAATTATTTATTTATTTAAATAAATATTATCAATTTATATAAAATTAAAACATTTTTAAAAAAAAAAAAATAAAAATAAAAACAAAAACAAAAAAAAAAAAATAATAATTAAAAACTATATGTATACACATATAAGTTAATATATATATATCTATAATTATAAAAAATATATATATCATATATTAAAAAAAAATAAAAAAATTTTTTTTATTTTTTTGTAATGTACTCTACATTATTTTTTTTTTTTTTTACAACATAAATATAAATATGATTTAAAATTAACTTTTATACTATTCTTATCTATTAAAAATTAAAAAAACATTTAATGTGAAAATTAAAAGATAAATAAAATAAAAATAATAATATTAATAATAATAAAAAAAATAATTCATTTATATATTATAAAGCATTTTGTGATGTCGTAATTTTTAGAAAAAATTTTTTTTTTTTTTTTTTTTTTTTTTTTACTTTTTTGTCAAATCTTGTTTAATAACTTTTTTTAATTTTTAAATTATCGAATTTCCTCTCATTTATTTGTTTTCAATTAAATTTAATATTTAAATAATAAAAAAGAATTGATCAATTTCTTTAATTCATTCTTTTTAATTTGATAATTTCACCAAATTTTTTAAAACTTGTTTTATAATAAAATTTTCTTTTTTTTAAACAATTTTTTTTACAAAAATTTTTTTTTGTCAATTTTGATCAAAATTTTAATAAATAGAATTTTTTCCTTATATCTTATTTATTAATATTTTTATAATTATAATTTTCAATTCTTTGTCAATTTTATTCATTTATATGCATGTAAAATTATTTATGTTTATATATATATATAATTTTATTATTAAGTAATTGAAATTAATATTTTATATTTTTTGAATATAAAATATTATGATTTTATATACTTTTAATTTTTTTTATGGTTTAAACTTTTTATAAAATAATTATTTTTTTTTTTTTTAAAAAAAAAAAAAAAAAAACAGATGTTTTAATCATCAATTTTTTAATTAAAAATATTTTATATTTTTTTTTAATTTATTTTCTAATATTAAATATACATTTTAAAATTTTTTAACAATTGATTGTATATTTAAAATTTTATTTATTTATTTTCTTATTAATTTTCAATATGTTTAAGGATAAATCGTACATATTAATATATATATTTTTAATAATAGTATTAAAAGGAAATGCACTTATATCTGTTGATCAAAATTCAACCATTCCATTGAAGAAAAAAGATATGTCTTCACTTTACTATGAAGTTTTCGATATTAATGGAAATTCAACTCTTTTATCTAATATTCAAAGATTATATAATTATGATATTTCAATAAAATTTCCTTTAACCTATAATTATGTAATTACCAATAATACAGCATATTATGTAGCCTGGGAATCTGAAAAAGAATGTAAACCCATTTATGATTCACAAAAAAAAATTGCTATTATCACAATTAATGATATTATTGAACATAATTGTCATCAGGATAAAGATGATTCTACCAATGATGTACTTGATGTTAAAGAATTATATGAACATGACAATCTTCCAGAACTTTTAATTGTTCAATTTAATGATATATATGATTTAAGAGTATGATTAATATATAATTATAATAATAATAACAATATATAAATAATAATAAAATAATGATAATAATAATAATATAATAATAATGATTATAATAATAATAATAAAATAATAAGAAAATATAAATAATAAAACATAATTCTAATATTTCGCAATAATTATTATATATATATATATATATAGAATTATTTAGATCAAAGAGATGCAGAATTATATTCAATTTTTTGTAATTCTAAATATTATAATAAAAAATTACATGTTACAGGAACATTAAGAAATACTATTATTAGTAATTTGGATTTACAAATTGATTTAATTATAACTGAAAGTAAAATCACCTTTTAAACAAAGAAAAAAAAAATTTTTTTTTTTTTAGTTCAATAAATATATTTATATAATTTATTATAATATTTATATATTTAAAATATATATATAATATATAAATAATAACGATAATCATATATTATTTTAATAGATGTAAGAGAGAGTTTTAATTTTAAAAGATCTTTTACAATGAAAATGATTCATATTACTAAAATAATAATAAGTTTGATTATTATGGCTTATATGGGAAAAACAATGGCTCATAAAAACTTTTTCAAAAAGAATATAACGTAAAAATAATAATAAGAAAAAAAGAAATTTATATATATATTTATCTTTATATATATTATTTATACTCTATGCAAATTTTGAATTATACATTTATCTTAAAATTTTTTATTATTTTTTCTATTATATATAATATTAATGAAGAGTTTACAATTATATAAGTCTTTTTATAGCTGTTACAGGTATTATTTTTAATAATAATTATAATAATAACAATAGTAAAAAAAATAAATATTTAATATATATATAATTTTTTTTAATTAATATTTATATAATCTGCGTTTTATTCATAAAACTAATAAAACAAATTATAGTAAGATTATTTGTAGTATTATGGGTATTAATAGTATATTGTAAAAAAGAAGCGATGTATATGAAGAATACAACATTTTCTAGTTATTGTATTCCAATTTATATTACTTATCTTACTACATATAATGTTTCCTATTTTTTCAGTAATGATATAATTAATATTTATTTATATATACATATATATATGATTATCATATTACTAAAATATATATATATATTATTCCACATTTATAAACTAAAAAAAATATATATATATATTTAAATTATCATGAAATTATAACAACAATTTAATTCAATTAAATTAATAATCTATATTATATATAATATCAAAAAAAAAATATTATAAAATTTAGTTTATATATGTATGTCTTTATTATGTGTTGACTGGGTAAAACTTGTAAAAAATATATCCAATGGCGATAGTAACCAAATTAAATCATATATCTATACATTCATGAATAAATACTATTCTATTTTTTGTTATGTAAATCTTTTTTATTTTTATTTTTTTCATATATATATATATATTATATTAAATAATTATATAGTTTATAATTATTAATTAATATCCATAATAATTTAATATATAATTTCAATATTATAGATTTTAATAGGTGCTTATGGTATACTTTATCTAATATTATCAGTTAGTGATAATCCTATTATTATTGCATTACAATATTTGATGAAAATATTTTTAATTTTTCAAAGTTTAATCTTTTATTACTATGGTTACAAAATTGTTTCATACTTGAAAGAAGGTTCAAAAATGACAGCGTAAGTACTATTATAATTATAAAAAAAATAAATTATTTAAATAAATACTATAAATAAATATTAATATAAATTGTTAATATAAATTTTAAAATATTGCAATTAATATATATAATATTTAAATAATATATAAATAAATAAATAAATAAAATTAAATAAAAAAATAATACAATTATAATACTATTTAGTAAAAACCAAATGGATGAAAATAAGAAACATATTAAAAAAATAAAGAATATATGGCATTTGACTTTGTACTGGTAAATATATATAAGAGATAAGAGATATATATACGACTTTTAATATATATAAATTTTTATCTAAACATAAATATATAAAAGATAAATAAGTAAATAAATAAATTAATAAATAAAAATTGAAAATATTTCTTATTTACATGTTTTCTCATTATATTATATATTTATAGTCTTTATAGTTATGGTTTAGCTTTTCTTGTATCTTTTTATGAAGAAGCTACCTACAATATTGGATTTCCAGTAAGTAAATCTCATTGGTACTTTGGAGTAAGTTTATTATAAAAGAAAAATAAATATATAAAAAATAAATAAATAAATAAAATTGATTATAACATATATAGAAACAAAAAAAAATATTATTAATAAATATATTTTTAATATATTTATATTTATATTTATATTTATAGACTTTATTGGAAATTACATCATTTTATTGTTTAATAATTTTAATTATTAACACTTTAAATGTATCAAAAAAATAAGAATAAGAATTAAAAAAAAAAATTTGTTTTTTTTTTTATACAAAAATCTATTACACAACTATTATTTTATTATTTCTATTACTATTTCACTACTAAAAAATATTATTTATTATTTGTTAATAATAATAAATAATAAATTTTTATAATAATAATAATAATAATAATAATAATAATAATAATTAATACTTAGATAAAAAACAATTAATAATACCGACAGTAATATAATTAATAATATCTACAATAATAATCTAGTTATATAACAACATATATAAATACTTATTGCATTGCTTAATAAATATAATTTTAATATATTAATGTATATATTATTCATATATCAATATATATTTTATAAATTAAATATAAAAAATAAATACAAAATAATTAAAAAAAAAAAATAAATAAATAGATATATAAAAGAGTTGTTTATTGTTTACTTTTTTTTTTTTTATTTTTATATTTGAATTACATCTTGTATATTTATATAAATATATAAAAAATATACATAAATAGACTTATTTATTATTTATTTTTTTTATATATTAATTGCATCTTGTTTATTTACTATTTATTTTTTTTTTTATATATATTAATTGCATTTTGTTTATTTATTATTAGAATTTTTTTATTTATATATTTTCATTATTTTGTATTTTTTCTTATATAACATCAATATTTATATATATATATATTATATTTATTTTTTATTTACCCAATAATCAAATATATATATACATATATATATATTTTCTTTTTTTTTTAAAAAAAAAAGAAAAAAAGAAAAAGATTTACTTTTAATTAGTCATGTTTTAAAACTAATTTTTGGAAACCTGAATATTTCATAGTATCACCATAATCCTTAATACGTTCAACATTTTTTAAAGTTTCCATATCTTTATCTGAAATAACAAAGTTAACATCAGCATTACTTTTCATATGATCTGGATTAGAAGTTTTTGGTAAGGTAACAAATCCAAGTTGAATAGTATAACGAATACATAATTGTGGAACAGTAACATTATAAGATTTAGCCATTTCTACTAAAACTGGATTATTAAGAATTTCACCATGACCAATTGGAGAATAAGCTTCAACAACAATACTTTACTTTCACAATATTTAATAAGTTCAAATGGTGTATTTGAAACATGAACTAAAATTTGATTAACAGCTGGTTTAACAGTACCATGAGCTAAAATATTTTCAATATCCACTATTTCAAAATTAGAAACACCAATAGCCTTAATTTTACCAGCTTTATAAAATTCTTCTAAAGCTTTCCAAGCAGCTAAATTACCATCTTCATAATGTTTACCATCTCTAAAATTATCCCATGGTTGTGGACTATGAATAATCATTAAATCAATATAATCAACGTTTAAGTCATCTAAAGATTTTTGAATAGCTTTTTTAGCTCCTTCATAATCCTTAATTTCAGCAGCAAGTTTAGTAGTTAAAAATATTTGATCTCTTGGTACACCAGATTGTTTAATACCTTTACCAACACCTACTTCATTATCATAGGCTTCTGCAGTATCAATATGACGATAACCAAGTTTAATAGCAGTAGCTACAGCATCAGCAGCTTTATCATCATCAATTAACCAAGTACCGAGACCAAGTACTGGAATTTCAACACCGTTATTTAACTTGATGTTTTTATTTAAAACCATTTTTTTTTTAATTTTATCTTTATTAGAGTTTTTTTTATTTTCATTCATTTTGTGTTGATAAAAAAAAAAAGAATATTATATTGGTTTATACGAAAAAAAAAAAAAAGAAAAGAATATTATTATTATGTTTATTTATTATACTTTTTATTATTTGTTATTATATTATATTTATTTATTTATACTATTTATTTATATATATATATTTTATAAAATAATACATTTTTATTGTTTAATAAATTTAATTTTTCATAATTTTTTTTATAGAATACTTACTTATTAAACTGGTTATTTATAAAGTAATATATTTTATTCTAGTTAACTACTTTTTTATAACTAAAAAGTAAATAAAAAAGAATTTTTTTTTTATTTATATTTTTTATATAATTTTTTTAAATTAGAAAAATTTTTGGGTTTTAATTTGAAAATGAAACATATATTATAATATATTTTAATGTATACACTTAAATATACATTAATATATTATTCCAATATAATAAAAAAAAACATTCGATTTTATAAGCATTTTCAAAAAAAAAAAAAAAAAAATTAAAATGTAATTTTATAATTACTAATATTAAATATTAAATTATATATTTATTTATAATTCAATATTTGTTATTCATATTATAATTAGAAAAAATAGTTTTTTGTTTTTTTTCATGAAAAAGTAATTATTTCTATTATTTATTTATTTATTTATTTATTTATTTATTTATTTATTTATTTATTTATTTATTTATTTATTTATTTATTTATTTATTTATTTATTTATTTATTTATTTATTTATTTATTTATTTATTTATTTATTTATTTATTTATTTATTTATTTATTTATTTATTTATTTATTTATTTATTTATTTATTTATTTATTTAATTCTTCATAACGGAGGAAAATCCATTAAAGGTTTTTTTTTTCCAATTTATATTATGTAATAATTAATGAATTATTATATATTATTATATATTATTATTGTAATGGATGTTATATAATAATAAGATAAAATTAAATATTTTAATTTAATTAATAATTTGAATAATAGATTAATTAAAAAAGAGTTTATTTTATTTTTTCAAAATTTTATTATATAAACAACAAAAAAAAATTTTGCTCTTTTTTTTATTTTTTTTTTAATTTTTATATATTCATTTTACAAAAGCACTAAAATTAAAGAGTAGTAAGTTTTATAAGATTTTTATAAAAGTATTTTAATTTATAAAAGTTATTTTATATTTGTTTTTATTTATTATTTAAAATATTTATAATATTTATGATATACTAATTATTTATATATTTATTTATTATATTTATCAAAAATAATACTTTTATTTATTTATTTATTTATTTATTTATTTATTTATTTTAATAATATATATACTTTTTTTTATATTATATTATATTATATAATATTATATTATATTATATAATATTATATTATATTATATTATATTATATATATTTTTTATTCTAAATAATATAAAGAGAAATGGCATTAAATAAAACTATAAAATTAAATAATGGTGTCGAAATTCCAGTACTTGGTCTTGGTACTTGGTTAGTTGATAGTAATATAGCAGCTGAAACAGTTACTACAGCTATTAATCTTGGATATCGTCATATTGATACAGCACAAGCTTATGGTAATGAAAAAACTGTTGGTGAAGGTATTCGTAAATCAGGTGTACCAAGAGATCAAATATTTTTAACTACAAAACTTGCAGCTGAAATTAAAGATTATGAAAAAGCTAAAAAAGCTATTCAAAAATCATTAGATGATTTAGATCTTGGTTATATTGATTTAATGCTTATTCATTGTCCTGAACCATGGGATAAATTTAGAGGAGGTGATCATTTTGAAGAAGGTAATGTAGCAGCATGGAAAGCTTTAGAAGAATTTTATAATGCAGGTAAAATTAAAGCACTTGGTGTATCTAATTTTGAAAAAGTGGATATTGAAAATATTTTAAATAATTGTACTGTAAAACCAACAGTTAATCAAATTTTAGCACATGTAGCTAATACACCATTTGAACTTATTAAATATTGTGAAAGTCAAAATATTGCAATTGAAGCTTTTTCACCTATTGGTCATGGTGAAATTCTTAAACATCCATTATTAGTAGATATGGCTAAAACTTATAATGTTAGTGTTCCACAATTATGTATTCGTTATATTATACAACTTGGTTTTATTGCCTTACCAAAATCTTCTAATCCAGATCATATAAAGAGTAATGCTGATGTTGATTTTGTTATTTCGGATAAAGATATGGAAACTTTAAAGAATGCTGAACGTATTACAGATTATGGAAAAAGTATGGTATTTTTACATAAATTTACTGAAGAAAGTTATGTCTAAAAAAATAAAAAAGATAAAAGTTTTAATTGCCATTGAGATGAAATATTAGTTTATTAGTGTATTCATTTATCATTTATTTTATACAATCCTATTTAATATAAAAGGAAAAAAAATAAAGCTAAGTAAAACATACATACAAAAAAACGAAAAATAAAAAAAATAAGCAACAATAAAAAGTAACAATGAAAAAATTATAATAAAAGCCAAGTCACAAATAAAGATAAATAAAATACAAAAAAAAAGGCAACAATAAAAAAAATTATATACAAACTTATAAAAAAGTAAAAAAAAAATAGATATAAATTGTAATATGTAAATAAACAATATTTAAATAATGAATAAATGAATAAAAAATTAATTATACTAATGTAAATAAGCAATATTTAAATAATAAATATAATGAATATAATGAATAAAAAATTAATTATAAACATTATATAAAAGTATATTAATGTGTATTAAATGTGTATGTTATTACAGATGACAGATGTTTTATTATGTTTTTTTTTTTTTTTTTTTTACTTTATTAATTAATAATATTTGATATTTTGCTTTTGTTTTTTTTCTTTTAAATTTATTATAATTATAATTATAAATTTGAATAAATTTTTGGTTTTAATTAAAAAAAACTAACAACCAATAAAATTGAAGTAAAATGTTTTTTTTAATTAATTAATATTAAAGTTTTTTTTTATGTATTAAAATATTTATTATCTATTTATTTATATTATATATTTATAATATATTTATAATATATTATATAATTTTTTTTAGTAAATTAAATTTACTTTAAATGTAAATATAATTTATTTAAGTACATTTTTGTTAGTTACTATATTAAGTTTTTTTAATTATAAAAAACTATAAAGACTATTAAAATAAATAAATGAATAAATAAATAATTAAATAAATAAATAATTAAATAAATAAATACATAAATAAATAAATAAATTAATAAATAAATAAATAAATAAATAAATAAATACATAAATAAATAAATTAATAAATAAATAAATAAATAAATAAATACATAAATAAATAAATAAATACATAAATAAATAAATAAATTAATAAATTAATAAATAAATAAATAAATAAATAAATAAATATATATATATATATATATAAATTAATAATTATATAAATAAATAAATAAATAAATAAATAAATAAATAAACAAATAAATAAATAAATAAATAAATAATGACAAATTCTTGTAGATTTGGTGTTATTAAGAACAAATGTATATTATAGAGTCGACGCCGAAATGGTAAGGAATGGAATATAATTCCGATACATTATAACAAATGTGATAACACGTTATAAGTTATATAAAAAAAAAAAGTTAATTATTTATATACTGGCTGGTAAAATTATTTAAAGATATCAAAATATTTTAAAAGTAATGATATTGTCTAAATTATTATATATATCATTTTGAATATTGAATATTGAATATTGAATATTGAATTATCATTAGTATTTTATATTTCTTAAATTTTGTTAATCGGTATTTTTAAAAAAAAAATAACTTTTGTTAATTTTTATTTTAATAGTTTATTTTTATTTTTCTTTTGTAATATAATAATGTATTATAATACATAATTTTATTTATTAGTTTCTTTCATCTTTATAATATTTATTTATTATTTAAAAAATCATTATATGATATTATAACTATTTTTTTTTTTTTTTTTGCTAATATATAACTATATATATATATATTTATATATTTGTGGATAATTATTTCAATTAATTTTATATATCAACAGCAATAAATTATATAAAATTATATATAAACGAAAAAAGAAAAACATTGTCTTTTTTTTTTTTAATAATTATAAAATAATGATCATCCAAATTACTTTGCATTTATTTTATATATATAAGACCAAATACCAAATAGTAAAAAAATATTTTTATTTTATTTTAATATAAATAAAAGTGAAATAGATATATAAATTTTGGTAAATAATTAATATTCAAAAATGAAAAATTTTTTAAGCTATTGTAAATTGTGGTAGTTATATTTATAGAACAGCCAATCTTTATATACTCTATTTTATAAATTTATTTAATAAATATATTTAATAGGATATATTTATTAAATATGTTAAAAATAATAATAATAAAATAACAATATAGAAGTAAAAAAAAAAAAAAAGTGTGTGTGTAAAAATATAAAAATGATTAAAAAGTCCATTAATTGTTAATTTTTTTTTTCTTCATTTTGTTTGATATTGTATATATAACAAAAACAATTTTGTAATATATTTGTATATAAAGAATACTTTGTTTAATATATATACAAATAAATAAATTATTTTATTACAAAATAAAAAAAAATAATTTATTTATATATATATATATATCTATAGCTATTATATAATATTATTATAAATTCTAAGAAATAAAAAAAAAAATAATTATACATAAAATAATGACTAAAATGAACAAAATTATTTTTATCTATTTTATTATAAATTTCATTTCATCAAATCTTGGTAATGCTATCAAAGGTTATGATGAAAATGGAAATGTATTATATTCAAATGATATTATAAATAATGATGATCAATACTATCCAACGGAAGATATCATTAATGATTTTGAAGAAATTGGTTCTTCTAATGAAAAAATAAGTAGTAATAATGATGAAATAATCAATAATAACGAAATTATCAGTAATAACAAAATTTTCAATAATAATGAAATTATCAATAACGATGAAATTTTCAATAATAACGAAATTTCCAATAATAACGAAATTATCAAAAATAATGAAATTATCAATAATAATGATAATTTACCATATTATAATACAGAAGAAATAATAGCTAATAATAATTTTGAAGAAACTACTTTTAATAATAATGAACTCAATAATAATAATTATTATTTAGAAGAAATGGTTAATAATAAACTTAATAATGGTAATTTTGATGAAGAAATTGCTAATAATTACAATTCTTTAGAAGGAAATGTTAATGTTTATAATGACAACTCTTATGAAGGCATTGTATATAACAATAATAATTTTGATGAAGAAATTGAAAATAACAATAACAACTTTTATGAAGAAACTGTAAATAATAATTCCGTTGAAGAAATCACTAATAATAATGAATTTATTAATAATAATAATTCTGGTGAAGAAATCACTAATAATAATGAATATAATAATAAAAATGGAATAAATATTAATGAATTAGACATGGAAGATTCAGTTACAAATAATCTTTTTGATATGACAGATCATTATTATGAATATTCTCAAGAAGGAGCTCCATGTGATAATTTAAATGAAAATTCTAATTGTCCATTTAGATTTATAACTTTAGGACCTGTCCTATATAATGAATATGAATGTTATATTCATTCTCCAAAAGCAGGTCCAAATGATAGTTTTGAATATCTTGGTAGAATACCTCAAAAAATGAATGTTGATATTAATGCTCAATTAAAATGTATTATTAATGGTAAAGAATATAGAACTATGGGTAGAGTTAATATTAGAGGTAGTGGACGTTGTGATAATGAAGATAAATATAAATATAGAGTTATACCATCTAAAACTTCATTAAGACATGGTAAAAATAATGTTGATTTTGGAGGATATATTTTAACCATTACAATTGATCGATGTGAAAGTGTTTGGAGTCAAAAGAATATTCAATATCAAAATACATGTAAAATTAATTGGGCAGGATTAAGTTCAACTACTTGTGGTATGGTTAATGGTGTTGGTTTAATTTGTATGAATAATGGTTGTTGTAGTAAAAATGGTCAATGTGGTACATCTTCAGCTCATTGTGGTGAAGGTTGTCAAAGTTATTATGGTAAATGTAATTCAAAAAATACATCATCATCATCATCATCAATAAATCAAAATTCTCTTTATTCTTATTCCTTATCATTATCACCATCACCATCATCATCAATCTCTACGGATGGTAAATGTGGTTCTAAAAATAATAATAAGAGTTGTCCATCTGGTTATTGTTGTTCAAAATATGGTTATTGTGGTAAAACAAGTGATTATTGTAGTATTAAAAAAGGATGCCAAAAACCATTTGGTATATGTGAATAAATTTATTTTTCAATTTTTTTTTATTTTTATATATATATATATATATATTTTTTTTAATAAAATGAAATATTTTTTTTCTTAATTTTTTATTTATATTTATATTGTTTCAAATATATAAAAATTTTACATTTGAAAATTTTATTTTAATATTTTTATTCATCATCAATAATTATAAATATGTATATCAACTGAAATATACTAAATATTTCTTATAATAATAACGATAAAATAAAAAAATAAAAAAAAATAAAAAAAAAAAGAAAAAGAGATTAAAAATATATATAAATTATTATATTTATATTGTTTTTTAGTTTTTTCTATCTTTTTTTTTTTTATTATTTAAAAAAAATTGATAATTAAAATATTTATTTAATAATGTTTACAATTAAATTAAACCTTAATTAATATCAAAATATTTTTTTTTTCCAAATATTTAATTAATAATCAACTAATTACTAAAAAAGTTAAATTGTCTCTCTCTCTTCTCTCTTTCTCTCCTTGTTTTAATTTTGTATTTTTTTTTTATAATTTTTTATATATTTTTGTAAATATTTATATTTACATATATTGTACTAAATGAAAAAAATAAAACAATAAGAAATAAGAAAAAAAAATGAATATGTTAATAATTATTTTATAATTATTTTTATATTATAACAAAAGAAGCAAACATCAAGTATATAATAAGATATTAGAACGTTTTTTTTAATAAAATAGAATAAATACTATATTATAATTATAATTTAATAATTTAATATAAAAAAAAGAATACAAACTAAAAAAATAGAAAAAGAAAAAAAAATATAAATTACTTTATAAATTATATAATATAAAAGGAGTAAAGGATATAGGATAAAGTAGTTAAGTAATTTATATTATATAATAATTATTTTTTTTTACTTATTTTTTTTTACTTATTTTATTAATTATTAATTTATTTTTACATTAATTTTTCTTTTTATTTTTTTTTTATTTAACTTATTCTACTTTACTTTACTTGACTTTACTTGACTTGACTTTTATATATTTATATATATATATATATTATTTTTTTATATTTTTTTTTATGTAAAAAAAGTTGTTAATATTTTATTTGCTATATTATTTTTTTAACTTTATTCTCCATAATAATTAATAAATAATTTAATAAACTTAACCTTTTTTATATAAAGTTTAATAATTAATTAAAGTTTATCTTTTATTTAATTTAAATAAATTAAAATTTATGTTTGTACAACCATTTTTAAATGTTAAATTAAATTTATAAATAAAATAGTCAATGATTTACATTTGATTTACCATAACAAACAATAAAATTATAATAAATAAAGTTTATATGTGTCATATTAATATATTATTCACATGATTGTAATATTTTATAATATAAAATATATAATATTTAATATATAATGACCATGATTATTGTGGATGATTGATAACAATAACAAATAATAAATAATAGAATAATAATAATAAAATAGAATACAGAAAATAATAAAATAATAAAATTATAAAATAGAATATAGAATATAGAAAAATATTATTATAATTGATAATATCCTTTTATAGTATTATAGTATTATAGAATTATTATAATAAATAATAAATAATATCTACAATTATAACAATACATATATATATAAATACATAAATATTTTCTTTTCTATTTCACAAGCTTTCCCTTTTTTTTATTACTGTACTCAAGTAAAATATCTTTCCATAATATAATAAATAAAAATATATTATAAAAAGAAATTTCATATTCAATATTCAATACGATTAAATAAAATAATATAAAATATTATAATAGAATAAGAATAAAATAAAATAAAATATAAAAAAATATAAAATATAAAATAATATAATACTATTATTTATTATTTAATTATTATTATTATTATTATTTATTACTACTACTGCTTATTATAATTATTACTATTATAATCTATTATTACTATTATCATCTAGTTATTATTATTATTATTCATTATTTATTATTATTATCAACTATTATTCTATAAATATAAATATTAAAATTTTATTAAATATTATTTTATATTATTTATTATTATATAAATATTATTGATATTCTTTTATTTTTTTATATTTCATTTTTTGTTATTATTTAAAAAAATTTTTTTTTATTTTTTTTTTCATCATTTATATATATATTAATATTGTTTTATATTAAATTAATATATTATTACTTAAATATTATTATATGTATTATAATTTTATTGATTATTCATAATATATTATTATTTTATTACATAATATATTATTATATTATATTGTACCACGTTAATCATAGAAAATTGACCGTTGACTCAAAAAAATTATTAAAAATTTTTGAAAATAAATAAGAAAAGCTTGTAATAGTCACGTGATTTATATTAAAAAAGAGTAATGTAATATATTATATAATATATAATATAATATATTGTAATTATATAATATTATATGAAATTTAAAAAAAAAGTTTTGATTAATTTTATTATAGTATAATGAAAATAATAATATATTTAAATTATATTATAATAAATGAATTAATTATATTATTTAATTATTTAATTATATATTATTGTTATAATAAAATAAATTGATTTAATTAATAAAATAAATTATAATATTAATATTATAATAAAAAAAAAATTAAATATAAAAATAGTTTTATATAAAAAAAACAAAAAATTTCTTTAATTATTAAAAATATTAAAAATATTAAAATAATAATAATAAAAAAATATAAATAAAAAAAAAATAATAATAATAAATTTTAAATAATAAGAAAAAAAAATTAAAGAAAAAAAAATATTAATTTTTTCACTTTTTAATTTTTTTTATAGGATTGTTTTTTTAAATAATAATTATTATTCTTTTTTTTTTTTATTTTAAATTATAATAATTTTTTTTTTAATCAACAATCAATTTAATTAAAAGAGACTAATTTTTTTATTGTTTATACAATTAAATCAAAAAGATCTTTTAATTTTGAAAAAAAAAAAGAAAATATTTAAAGTAATCAGGAATTACCTTAAATAAATACAAATTATTTATTATTTTTTTTTAGTGCAAATAAAATAAAAAAAAATTCGAAATTTTAAAAAAGTCACTATATAATATAATTCATCTATTTTTATTTTTTTGAAAGAAATAAAAAAAGAAAATATTCAATTATTTATATTTTTTTTATAATATTTATTAATAATCAAAAATTATTCAATAATTATAACAAGAGAAAATTAATTTTTTGTAAAAAAAAAAAAAAAATAAACAAAAAATTTAACTTTGGATTTATTATAACAAACAAAAAAAAAATGGATTTCATAAAGAGAAATTTATTTGTATTTTTATTTAGTTTATATTGTATTGTATTTGTAAACGCTTCAACTCCAGGTTTTGAAATTAAAGTTGGAAAAAGTTGGTCTGGAGATGGAACTACATACACTCAAGCAGAAGGTGAAATTATTAATGCTAGTAAATTAAAGATTAATAATTGGTATATTGAAGTTCCATTCGATGGATCTGACCAACGTTTCCTTGGTAGTTGGGGTTGTGTAGTTGAAGAAAAAGATGATAAATTAATTCTTACTGGTGAAGTTACTAATCAAGTTATTAAAGTTTTAACTAACACCACTTTTGGTTTCATTGTTGCTAGTACTAATACAAAATTCGATGTTGAAACAGCTGTTTTACATACTCAAACTAAAGCTGTTCCAAACCATACTAAAGCTGATGGTTCTAACGATTCTGAAGATATGAATATTGGTTTACCCTACGAAGATAATCGTTATTTCTTAGAATCTATGGATGAAGCTGAAGAAAAAGCTGCTGCTTCTGCTTTAAGTATTGCTGAAGTTAAGGCTATTATTTTCAAGGAACTTAATGAACACTGGGATGTTGTCAGTAAATATTTAGGTACTGATGATATGTTAAGAGTTTTTGCTCTTTTCTTAGGTTGGGCTTCTCGTGAATCTACTTTAAATGCTGGTGTTGAAACTGCTCAAGAAGATGGTTTTGGTGTCAATTCTGCTCACGCTTATGGTCCATTCCAAACTGCCATTACTGCCTTTTATGGTTGTGATCCAACTTTCGATCAAGAAGATGATGTTCCAGAAATGTATTGGTACACATTAACTCACAAAAACTTTTATGATCCATACATTTCAACTCACATGGGTATTCGTAAACTTATTCACTTTGTTAAGGAAGCTGAATCCTTTGATCAAACGGGAATTGAAATTATTCGTTGTGCCTTAAAGGGTTTCAATAGTGGTCATGCTAATCCAATGCAAGAATCTGAAAAGGGAACTGGTTATTCTGATGAAATTGGTAGTTTAGCTGGTTGGTATTACAAGACTCGTCACTTTGATGATAATGTTTATACTTGGACTGGTGATGAAAGAGTTGACCGTTCCGACCCATGGGGATGGTGGGAAAAAGCTGAAAGATACGATAACATTAAGGTTGTTGTTCGTGTCCGTAATCCAGAAGATGGTACTACTGCTACTTACACTACTGGTTCTTACCCAACTGCTACTTCAAATCCAACTACTACCACTTTATCTCCAATTGAACCAACTTCATCCAGTAGTTGTTGGGCTCAAGGTTTAGGTTATCCATGTTGTGAAGGTTGTGAAGCCTCATTTACTGATGGTGATGGTGATTGGGCTATTGAAAATGGTAACTGGTGTGGTATTGATCCAAAGAAATGTAATGGTAATGGTGGTGAAGAAGAAGAAACTTGTTTCTCCATTGACATGGGTTACCCATGTTGTTCAACTTGTACTGTAGTCTACACTGATAGTGATGGAGGTTGGGGTGTTGAAAATGGTGAATGGTGTGGTGTCCCATCTTCCTGTTTTTAAATATAAAAAAATAAAGAAAAAAAATTAATAATTTAAATTTAAATTTTTTTTTTTTTTTTAAGATTTAATTTTTTTATACTTTAGATCCAATATAAAAAGTAAAAAATAAAAAAATAAAAAAATTTAAATTTTAAAATTTTATTCTTTTTTTTCTTTTTTTAAAAAAAAGAGAAAAATATATATATATTAAAAAAAGAAAGAAAGAAAGAAAGAAAGAAGAAAATTTAAATTTAAATTAAAATGACAATGATAATAATAAAATATAAAAGAAAACAATTAATCATCATAAATAAATAAAAATATATGTAAATATATATTCAACGTCTACAATAACCCTATAAAAAATAAATAATTAATTAAATAAAAAAAAATTAAAATAAAAATAAAATAAAGAAATAAAAAAAAAAGGTCAAATAATCAAAAACAAAAAAACGAAAAAAAAAAAAGAAGCAAAAAAGAAAAGAAAAAGAGAAAGAGAAAGAAAAAAAAATTAATCTATTTGATTTTTTTAATATTTTTTACTTTATTATTTTGTTTTAGTTTATTAGTTAAAGTTTATTTTTTATATATATTAATATATTTTTTTTATTAAAATTTTCTATAATTTTGTTATTATAATTTTTTTTTTCTTTATCTATTTATTATCTTTATTTGTCTATTTTAAAAGGTTTTATTCTTATATTTTTTTGATTTACTTATTTTTTTGTATTTTTAGTATAAAGAAAAAAAAAAAAAAAAAAAAAAGAAAGATTTTATTTCTTTTAATATATATATTGTATTATTATTTTTAAAATAAATATCTGATTCTTTTTTTTTTTAATAAAAGTAATTGTTATATTTTTTTTATATATTATTATAATTATTTCTTTTTAAATTTTTTTTTATTTTTTATTTCTTTATATTATTTTTAATTGTATTTTTTTTCTTCTTCTTTATTTTTAATAATCTATCAAAATGTAAATATATGTTATATATCTAAAAAGAAAAAAAAAATAAAAGACATTAAATAAAAATTATATATATTTTATAAAAAAAAAACCTTTTTTAATATATATATTTTTTTAAAGATAGTATTAAATATTTTGAATTATAAAAATAATAATAAAAATAAAGGTATTCTAGAACAATTATTTTACTTAATTATATTTTATGTTATTTTATTTTTTAAAAGGAGTGTTAATAATTGTTTAATTAAGCATTTTTATATTTTTATAAAATTTTTAATAAAATGAAATTCATTATTATTATTTTATTATTTAGAATTGATTTTTCATTTTAATAAATTATCCATAAAATTTCTTTATTAAATACAATTAAAAAGTGTTTTAGTTTTAGTTTTAATTTTAATTTTTTAATTTATCATTTAAACAATAACAATAACAATGACTTCTCTTTATAAATAAAATAAAATAAAGCAATTTTTATATTTATATACTGTACTATAATTAATTTTTATGCAATTTTTTTTTATTATTTATTATATATATTTTTATTACATTTCCTATTTGTTACAAGTAGATTTTTTTTTCTAAATATTATTTTTTTTTTTTTTTATTTATTTCATTTTTATTTTTTTTACTAAATAATTACCAATTTATTATATAAAAAATTTTTTCTTATGTGTTTTATTTACTTTAACTTTAAGTATTTGTATATAAAGTTTTTCATTTTTCTTTTTATTTATTTTCTGAATTTGAACTTCTAGATTCTTATTTTTTTTTAATTATTTAAAAAAAAAGAATTCCATCTCTAGAATTAAATGAAATACATTAATAAATATTTAATAATTTAAAGAAATAACTTTATAAATTAAATCTATATTATACTCTATTTTTTTTTTTCCTATAATATAAAGTAAAAATAAAAATATTTTTAATAATATATTTAATATATATATTATAAAAAGGAAAAAGGAAAATAGAATTTCTTATTAATTATTATTATTTTTTTGAAAGTGTTTATATTATTTTATTGTGTATATGTATAATATATATTTATTTATTTTTTTTAATTATAAAAAAATTTACCGTTAAAGTGTTACATTGTATAGATGAAACACATTCTAAATTATTTTGAGATAGACCGTTATATCTAATAAATTATTTTTTGGTTGTTTTCTGTTTTTGTTATTTTTGTTTATAAATATATATAATAATATAATTTATATTAACACTTGATAATAATAATTAAGAAAATAAAAAATTAAATTATTTAAAGTATGTTTCATCTTATTATTAAAAAATAAATGAAATAAAATGAAAATGAAAATTTTAAATGTTAAAATTATAAATTAATTCTATTATTTTTATTTTTATTATTTTTATCACATCTTTATTATAAAATAATTAATTTTTATTAAGTATTAATTTAATTAAAAAATTTTAATTATATATTAATTTTTATAAGCGCTTAGAAAACAAAAAAAAAAATAAATGTTAAAATATATTATATTAAATTTAAAATTTTTTTTAATATATTACAGGAAAAATTTTATTTTAATATCAAATAATAAAGATTACTTTTTTTTTTACCTTTATTTTATTTTTCCTTTATTTAGTTTAGTTTAGTTTAATTGTTTTGTTATTTATTTCAAATTTAAAATTAATAGCTTAATAATTAATAAAAAAAATAATAATAATTTTATATTTCTCTCCTTGATTTTAATTATAAAAAAGTCTTTCTCTTTTTTATTTTTTATATTTAAAATATAATTCAAAATAATTTTCTTTCCAAATATCATTTTAAAACAGAAATAAATTAATTTTTAATTGTAATAATTAGAATTAATATGAACCTTAATGATATTAAAAAAGAAGGAAAAGGAAAAAGGAAAAAGAAAAAAGAAAAAAGTATAGTTTATATAAAAAATACCATAAATATGATAAATACAATAAAAAAAAATATTTTATAAATAGATATAAAATAAAAAAATAAGTTTTAAAGGGAATTTAATAAGTATAATGAAAATATAATGAAATTATAATAAATAGGACAGGAGGAAAATGAATATGAATATATAGTAATATTGAAATAAATAATAAATAATAATGTTATATATAAAATAAATTTGTAATTAAAGAAAATATTAAATGTAATAATAATAAATTGAAGGTTATATAAAATATAGAAAAAATAAATATTAAAACAATAAAAAAAAAAAGTAAACATAAAAAAAACTGTATTATTATTTTATATTTAAAATATATATACATAAATTTTATATACTTGTATTTATATTTATATTTATATTTATATTTATATTTATATTTATAATAATTATTTTATAATTTTTTTTATTATTTTTTAGAATTTCAAATTAAAAAATAAAAAATCAATTTTTTATTGGTGCCCCAAATTGTTTATTTTATTTTATTTTGTTAGAATATGTGAAATATATGTTAAATGTATTAAAATGTATTGTATTAGATTTAATGTATGAGCCACATTGTATGAATATAAAAGCATGTAATTTATAAAATTTAGATATTTGTAACTCTTTATCATAAAAATATATTAATAAAGTTGACATAATATTAAACCCAATTAACTGACTGTTAATATATTTTAATTTAATTTTTGAAAAAGTGTGTCAATTTTTTAATTCTTTAACAATTTTTTTTCTTTATATTTAAATAATTAATAATTAATAATTAATAATTATTATTAAATAATAAATAATTATTTTTTAGTTAAACAATGAAAAAAAAAAAAACATTCAATTAAAATAAAAAATAAAAAATAAAAATAAAACCTATTTCATATTATTTAAAATTATTTAAAATTTAAATTACATTAATATAAAAAATATTTATTAATTTAAATTATCAAATAAGCTTTTTTTTAAAACTTTATTTGATATTAATTTAAAATTATAATAAAATAATTTAAAAATTTAGAAGATTAAAAATCAAAATAAAAAAATAAAATAAAGCAATAGAAAAAAAAAAAAAAAACGATACAAAAAAACAAAAAAAAGCAAAAAAAACTTGAAAAAAATGAAATATTAATAATTAATTAAATTTTAATAAAAAAAAGGAAAAATAATTAAAACTTTTTTAATTAATTTAATAATTAAAAAAATTATAATGTTTTTTTTTAAAGTTTTATGATCAAATTTATATTTTTATTAAATTATTATTTTTTTTAATAAAAATTAAAAAAAAAGTGGAAAGACAAAATAGAAAAATAGAAAAATAGAATAAAAAAAATTGTATTTCAAATATTAATTAAATGTTGATGATAATAAAATTTGAAATATATAATTTATATATTTAATAAAATAATAATGTAAAATAATATTTTTTTTTGTGTCTATATAAAGGGAAGAGTTTTCTTCTTTTTTTTTTTTTTTTTTTTTTTTTCTTCTTTATCTTTTCAATTTTTATTTAATGTAAATAATTAAGAAATAAAAAAAAAAAAAGACATTTAAAGCAATTGAATCTAAATAAAATAAAAAAAAATAAAACAAATTTTAATTTTAATTATAATATAAATTGTTTATATAAAAAAATTACCTATTTATTATTTTTGATTTTTTTTTTTTTATTTATAAATATTTATTCTTTTAAACAAAAAAAAAATGAAGTCTCATATTATTTCTTTAATAATAACTAATCCTTTAATCACTTTACTATTAGTTAATGGTTATAATTATAATCAATCAGATGATTGGAATAATCCAAATTCAAATTGGAATTATATTACTGAAACTGATAAAAAAACTTCTTCAACCATACAAGAATTGCCTACTTCTACCTTAAAATTTAACAGAAATGATAATAATAATATTTATGATAATTTTGGAAATGCTATACCAATGAGTTATAAAAAAAATGAATATCATCATCATAATAATAGATATCATGAAAACTACGATAATTATGATAGTAGTAATAAAGATCATGGTTATGTTACAGAAAATTCAAACTCAATATCTGAATTTAATTTAGATAATCATTCATTTAATAATAACAATGATGATCATAATGATTATAATAATAATTATAATGATTATAATTTAGATACTTTAACTTTGTCTAAAACAACCACTACTACAACTACAACAACTACTACAATTACCTCTACAATTACTTCTACTACATCAACTTCTACTACCTCAACTTCAACAACTTCTACTTCTACCACATCAACTTCTACTACAACAACTCCAACAACAACTTCAACAACTTCTACAACTTCTACTTCTGATTATTATACCTCTACTTCTGATATTTCTACAACATCTTCAACAACTTCAACAACTTCAACAACCTCTACAACTTCTACTTTTGATTATTATACTTCTATTTCCGATACTTCTACTTCTACTTCTACTTCAACTTCTGATTATTCTACTTCTACTTCCGATATTTCTACAATAACTTCTTCAACTTCTACTATTATTTCTACTATTCCTACTATTGATAGTAATGATAATTATGATAAGGATAGTAATATTAGTAGTATTAGTAGTAGTAATAATAATAGTCATCATTCTAATCATCATAATAAATTTTATGCTCCCTATGTTGATATTACACTTTATCCAACTTATGATTTATCTGAAGCATTAGAACATTATGGAATTAATACGTTTATTCTTAGTTTTATTGTTACTTGTATAATACCTTCATGTACCTTAAATGGACCTTCATTTGGTGGTACAATAGGTGTAGGAGATGAGGATGATCAAACAAAAGATCAAACAGGTACTTTAACATCAATTGATGAATCTATAGAAAAATTTAAAAATAAAGGAGGAGAAATTATTATATCTTTTGGTGGAGCTATTAATGATGAATTAGCATTACATCATGAAGAAGCTCAATCTTTAGCTAATGAATATAAAAAGGTCATAAATAAATATCATCCTATTCAATTAGATTTTGATATGGAAGGTACTAGTTTAATGGATAATTATTTTAATGGTAAAAAAAGTAAAGAAGTACATCAATTAAGAGCTAAAGCTTTAAGTTTATTGAAAAAGGAATTAAAAGATAACATGCCAAAAATAAGTTTATGTCTTGCTGTTAATCCAGATATAGGTTTAGATGAAAAAGCATTAGAAGTTATTGAAGCTATGAAAGAAGAAGAAGTTTCTATTGATATCATTAGTATTATGGCTATGGATTATGGAACAAATTATATTTCTAGAGGATTTTATAAAAATACAATGGATAGTTTAGAAAAAGCTTATGAACAATCAAAATCTTATTATCCTAATATTAAAATGGGAGTTATACCTATGATAGGTGAAAATGATGATGGATCTATCTTATCTTTAAAAGATACCGAAAAATTAGTTAATGATTTAAAATCAAAAGATTATGTTCAAATGATATCTATGTGGTCTATAAATAGAGATAAAAATGATGGTATGTTTACTTCATTAATAAAAAATACTTATAAATATCCTTTTAGTGATAATGGTAGTGCCAATGAAAATTCAGAAGATAAAAAGAAAGAATATCAATATACTTCAATACTTAAAAAATTTTTAAATTAGAAAAAAGAAACAAGAAAAAAAAGGAAAAAAGAATGAAAATTCTTTTATATTATATGTATATATATTTATAAAATTATTGATTTTTTTTATTTATATAATAATATAATAATTATCATATATAAAAAACAAGGAATATTTATATAATATTATTATAATATTTATTTATTTATTTATTTTATTATTTTATATTATAAGTTAATTAATTATTTAATATACACTTGTATATATATATAATCTATAAACTTTTTTTTATTTTATTTTAATGTTAAATATTTTAATAATATAATATTATTATAATTTATTTAAAATTTACTAAATTAAAAAAAAAAATTTATATAAATATTACCAATATTTATTATAATAATATTAATTCTTGTGTATTAATAAAAAAATTTTTTTATATGTTAAATATAATATATAATATTAAAATATTTATAATTATAATAATATGTATATATATATATTTTTTTTAGTGTTTTGATTTTATTGCTTTATTAGTTTATTATTTTTTTTTTTTTGATGTTTAATTTTTACTTATAAAGTTAATTTTTATTTATAAATTTTTCTAATCTATTTTATTATATATATTTTTTTTTATTATATATATATTTATTTATTTATTTAGTTATGAATATATAAAAATTTTCATGGATTTACTTATATTTTTCATTTTACTTTTATTTTTATAATAATAAAAAATAATTATTTATTAAAAAAAATTTTTCTGTATAATTTTTTTTTTTTTGGTTACTTTTTGTGTTTTTTTTATGAATTTTTTTTGTTTTTTTTTCAAATTTTGGGATGAACTTTATTAAATATTATTTTAATTTAAAAAAAAAAAAAATTCATAAAAAAGAACAAAAAAAATAACCAAAAAAAAAAAAAAAAAAAAAAAGAAAAAGAAAAAAAAATTGACATTTTGGTAACTTTTTTTTTTTTTTTACAAATTATTTTTAATATTTTTATTTAATTCTAATGCAAATATTATGGAAGACTAACTTAAAAATTATCCATAATTTTTTTTTATTTTGATATTTTTTTGGTACTTTTTTTTCATTTATTATATTATAATAAAATTTAAAAAAAAAAAAAAAAATCATTAACTTTAAAATAAAATATTTCATATTTTTTTTTTCATTTATTTGCTTACACATACACATACAATATATATATATATAATATCATATTATTTTCACTACAAAAAAGAAATTTCTTTTTTTTTTTAATTCTTTTTATTTTATTTCCTCTTATTTTAGAGTTTTATTTTATTTTTCTTTTTATATGTTATTATTAAAGTTATTAAAAATGTAATTCTTAATAACAAATAATTGTAAAAACATTTTTGCTTTATTTTTTTCTTTTTATATGTTTTTTTTTTTTTTTTTTTTTTTTTTTTTTTTCTTTTTATCTTTTACTTATAGAAAAATGTATTTGCTTTTATAATTAATTAAATCAATAATATATTTATAATATATTTCTAATAATAATAATAATAATGAATAATAATAAATAATAAATAATAAATAATAATAATAATAAAAAAAGTATTAGTTTAAATATGTATTTTACATAATATGAATGTAAAATATATTTTATCTATTGTTCACAATTTTCAAGTAAGAATAATACATTAAAATTTTTATATTGAATTTATTATTATTATTATAATAATAATAATAATAAATTCAATTTAAAAATTTATAAAAAAAAAAAAAGTAATTCATGCATATAAAAAAAAAGTTTTATCATTATAATAACATTGTGTATTTTTTTGTAAATTATAAATGGGTAAATAGGTAAATGGTAAAATAAAATAAAATAAAAATGTATTTTTTATTACATAATGTACATAATTTCAATACATTTACAATTTTTATATTAATAAAATATTATTAATTCTTATTTATTTATTCATTCATTTATTGATTGATTTATTTATTTATTTATTTATTTATTGATTTATTGATTTATTGATTTATTGATTTATTGATTTATTGATTTATTGATTTATTTATTTATTTATTTATTTAATTTATTTATTTATTTCATTTATTTATTTATTTATTTATTTATTTATTTATTTATTTATTTATTTATTTATTTATTTATTTATTTATTTATTTATTTATTTATTTAATAAAATATTTAATTATATATTTTAGTATTAAATAAATTATTATATTAAATCAATACAATAGGAAAAATCTGCATAAATTTAATACTAAAAATTAACTATTTTATAGAATAATAAATAAATATGTATAAGCTAACAATAATTATTTGTTTTTGTTTTCTGTTTATATAAAAGGAATGAAATTACCGTTATGAATTAATTAATTAATTAAGTATTATCTTTTATTCTAGGTAGTTACAATTTATTATTAAGAATTATTAGAATTATTGAGAATTATTGAGAATTATGAGAATTATGCTATTGGATTTAAATACAATAAAATAAAAGAAAGCAAAAGAAAAAAAAATTAATTTAAGTACTAATTAATAAAAATAATTAATAAAAATTTTAATAAAACACAAAATGGAAAATATTTTTTAAATATTTTTTTTAAATAATAAATAATAATAAATAAAAATAAATAAAAAAAACACAAAAAGGAAAATATTTTTTAAATATTATTTAAGTAATTAAAATAAAATAAATAAATAAAAAAAAAGGAAAAAAAAATATTATATTTGAAACAACCACAACCACAACCACAACCACAATTATTAATAATAATTTTTTTTTACTACGGATAAAAAAAAAATTCAGGATTAATTTTAATTATTATCTTATAATGAATTAATAAATAAATAATACAAATAATATAAATAAATAATATAAATATATTTATTTTTATATTTTATTTTTATTAATTCATTAAATTGAATCCTTTTTTTTTTCTTTTTTTCTTTTTTGATAAGGTGAATGATTTATTTGGAAGTTTTTTTTTTTATATTTATTTATATATATATATAAAATAATATAATATATAATAATATAATATATAATATAATAATTATAGTATAAATATTTCTTTTTATGTTTTTTTTTTCTTTTCTGTATGTTTCCAATTATTAATAATACATATTTTTTTTTAACTTTTTATAATTTATTATTTAAAGGATAAATTAATCATAAATATAATATTTACTAATTAATAATAATAATAATAATATTGCATATTATATATAATTCATTCTATAATAATAATTATAATTATAATAATAATAATATGAATTAAAAATAAAAACAAAAACAAAAACAAAAACAAAAAACAAAGTAAAAAATATAAAAAAATATAAAAAATCCACATAAATTTATTAATAATTTTATTTTATTAAAATTTATTAAAAAAAAAATTAATTTAATTATAAATAAAAAATTATAAAATAAAGTTACATAACTAAAGATTTTTAAAATAATAAAATAAATTTTTTTAATATTATATAATTTTAATTATAAATATTTAATCTATTTTATAATATTATAATATTATAACATAATATTTATTTATTTATTTTAATAAGTAATTTTATTTTATTTTATTTTATTTTTTCCATAATTCTAAATATAATTCTAAATATTTTAATGTTTTTTTTTTCTATTTTCTTTTTTCTTTTTTTCTTATTTATTTATTTACTTTTCTTTTCTTTTTTTCCCTTAGTCATTACTATTTTTTTTTCTCCTTAAATTGTGTTACCAATTTATAATGCAAAAAAGAAAAAAATTTTTTTTTTGCGTTTTTATTTTTAATTTTTTATTTATTTTTTTCCCCCTCTCCTTATTTTTTTTTTTAATTTTTATTTTAATTCTTTTTTATTAATTTATTTATTTATTTATTTATTATTTATTTATTTATTTATTTATTTATTTATTTATTTATTTATTTATTTATTTATTTATTTATTTATTTATTTATTTATTTATTTATTTATTTATTGATTTTATATTAAAAAATTTGTAAAAATAAATAAATAAAACTTTTGTATTTTCAACAAAAAAAATAATTAACTAAATTTAGAAATTTGATTTTCATGTTTATTCTTTTTTTGTTGTTGTTGAAATCTATTAAATGTATTAGAAACAATAAAAATAAAAATAAACATAAAAATAAGCATAAAAAAATTAATGAGAATGACAAATTATTAAATAAATAGTTGAATTAATAGTGAATAGTGAATAGTAAATAGTGAATAATTAAATAAATAATTAAATAAAAATAATATAGATGAATTAATAATAAATAATAAATAATATGTAATTAAATAATTTAATTAAATAAATATGTAATTAAATAAATAAATAAATAAAAGAAAAATTACAGTTAATGCTTAATACAATGTTATAACTTAAAACAAAATGAAAATGTGTTTTTTTTTTCTTTTCTTTTTTTCTTTTTATATATAAATAATATTAATAATTATTAATTTCAATTCATTTCTTTATTTGATTTGATTTGATTTATTTCTCAAATTTACTATATAGAAATGGGATAAAAACAAGGATCGATCATTTATTTCATTTTATTAAAATATAAAAATTTAAAATTTTAAAAATTTAAAAAAATTTAAATAAAAAAAAAACCCACAAAATTTAATATATTTATAATATATTACAATATATTATTAATAAATCTATTTTATCTAATTCAAATCTTCAAAATTTCCTCAATTTTGGTTAAATGAATATTAATTTGTGCAACATTAAAATATATATAACAGTTAATTGTAATATATTATAAAAATATATTGTAATATATAATTATTTAGTTAAAAAGTAAAAAGCAAAAAAAAAAAAAAGCAAAAAAAAAAATAGCCAAAATAAAAAACTTTTAGTCAAAATTAATAAATAAATAAATAAAAGAACTATAATACATATAAAAAATAAAATAAAATAAAATAAAGAATTATTGCATAAATTTAAATATAAAAAAATAAAAAAAGAAAAGTTTTTTTTATAATTAATATTTATGTATTTATGTATTTATGTATTTATTTATAATTTATTTATTTATAATTTATTATGCTATTTAAATCAAATACTATAATAAAAAATTATGAATAAACTTATTATGTAATATGTATTCAAATTGTGTTATATTCTTTTATTTTATTTTATTTTATTTTTAATTTTTATATTTATATTTATATTTATACTTTTCATAGTATTAATTAAAGGATGCAAAAGATAAAAATTCAAATAAAAAATAGAGACAAAAAAATACCAAAAGAACATATTAAATTATAATTATTATTATTATAATTATTATTATATAAATATTATTATAATTAATTTTATAATTATTTTAATTTTTATTAATAAAGAAGCAGATGCTAAACAACATGAAACATTTATAGATTTTTCCAAAATAACAATAATTTTGATTTATTATTGTTTATTATTTATAATTAGTGTTTATTTATTTTGAAACTCATGGTAATACTAAGTAACAAGCAAAAAAAAAAATAAATAAATAAATAAACAACCAAATAAATAAATAAATAATTAAATAATTAAATAAATCAAAAGATAAATAATTAAATAAGTAAATTAATAAATAAATAATTAAATAAATAAATAAATAAGTCATTAAATAAATAAATCATTAAATAAGTAAATAAATAAGTCATTAAATAAGTAAATAAATAAATGAAAGAATTTATAATTATAAAATTTATAATAATAAAATTTATAATAATATAATAAATAATATTATTAAAATTATAATATAATATATTAATCAATTATAATTATATATTTGCATAATTGCATAAAATGAATTTTTATTATAAATTTTATTTTATAATAAATATTAAATAAATGAATAAATAACTAATAAATAAATAAATAAGTAGTATTATTTTTATTATTTTTTATTATTTTTTATAGTTTAATAATAAAATTTATTTTATTTATTTATATAATAATTATTTATTTATTTTAATTAATTATATATTAATTATATACTTATTTATTAAATTATCCATTTATTTATTTTTTAATATAAATATATAATATATATAATAATATTAATCTAGAAATAATTTTAAATATAATAGAATTAAATATAAATATAATTTAATATATAATAATATTATATTTTATATTAAAAAAAAAAAAAAAAAAAAAAAAGATTTCATATGTAAAGAAAAAAGAAAAAAGAAAAAAGAAAAAAAAAAAAAAGATAAATAAAAACAATGGTTTAAAATAGTACTACATACACATACAAGGATATAAATAATAATATATAATAATATATAATAATAAAATAAAATAATAAAATAATAAAATAATAAAATAATAAAAAATAAATAAACATTTAATATTTATTTTTTTTTTTTAAAAAAAATTTCAATATTGTGTAATTTATATATTAAGATTTATTGTGTAACTTTATTATTATTAAAATATCATTATATAATAAATAAATAAATATAAATATAATAATTATAAATATAAATATTATAATAATAAATATAAATATATTAATAATAAATAACAAAATAAAAAAAAAATTTTTTTTTTCTCAGATATATATAAAGATTAAAAACACCTTTTTTAATTTTAAAATATTAAAAAAAAAAAATAAAAAAAAAATAATGGAATAAAGATAATTAAATGAATAAAAACTAAAAAAAAAAACTAAAAAAAAATATAAAATAAAAAAAAAGAATTAAAATAATATATAAAAATACCAATAAGTAATAATGAAATAATTTTAAAATTAATTAAAAAAAAAAAAAGAAAATTATAAATTGCAATAAAAAATCAATTTTAAAATTTCTTATTATACTATAATAGTTCAAAGAAAATTAAATAATATTTTACAATAATATTTTTTGCAATAATATATAATAATAATTATAATAATATATATATATAACCAAAAATGAAATGTTTTATTTTTCTATATATCATTTTTAATTTAATTATATTCAATTTTGGACAAACTATTGAAAATGGTGAAATTCCAGATTTTAAATTTAATGAATTTAAAAGCTACATATCAAAAAATCATTTTCATATACAACAAAAAAATTCACCGTCAAAAAATACATTTTTAAAAAATTCAATATCCAATAGTTATAACTATATAAATACCAATACCACTACTAATACTAATACTAATACCTCTAATACCAATAATAAAAAAAATACCAATGAACTTTCATTATATTCTATAAAACAACAACCACAACAACAAGAAGAAGAAGATTTTCCAAAAATATGTTTTGGTGATTCCACAAATCCTTGTACTTTAAATTTTGAAGCTTTAGGACCTTTATATTATAATGGTATAAGTAATTGTTATGTTCATTCTCCATTTGCTTTTGAAGGAGATAATGTTAATGAAAAAACAGTTAATATTATTGGTTTATTAGGTTGTGAAGTTAATAGTCAAATTTATAATGCTGTTCAAGTTGTAAAAATTACTGGTATCATAAATAATTTTAAATTACCTATACATAGACTTTATGTTTTTCCATCTACAAAATTAAAAAAGGGAGATAATACTATAAATCATGGTATATTTAAATTAAATTATTTTGTTGGAGATTTTGAAGATATTTTTTCAGAGGATTCAGATGTTTTTGAATTAACTAAAATTCAACTTTCTACGGATGGACGTTGTGGATTAATTAATGATACTATGGTATTATGTAATAATTCTTGTTGTAATGAAAGTGGTTATTGTGGTTATTCCTCTAATCATTGTGGTACTGGTGGTAATGGTTGTCAAGTTCTTTATGGTCGTTGTGGTAATATATTTTTAAAACCTTTATCCATGGATGGAAGATGTGGTTCTTATAATGGTAGAATTTGTCCTATGGATCATTGTTGTAGTAAAGATGGTTATTGTGAAAGAACTATTGAAAGTTGTAGTATAGGTTGTCAATTAGAATATGGTCTTTGTACTTCCTTTACCGATCAAGAAAATAGTAATAAATATTCTAATAATGGTCGTTGTGGTCCAAAAAATGGTAATAAAAAATGTTTAAATAATGGTTGTTGTTCCAGACATGGTTATTGTGGTGAATCAGAAGATTATTGTGGTATAGGTTGTCAATCAGAATTTGGTAGATGTAATAATACAAAACAAATTTTTGGTATACCAAAAATAATTAATGAAGAAGATGAAAATGAATATGAAAATGAAAATGAAGATGAAGGTGAAGGTGAAGATTTAATGGAAGATAAAAATGAAGATAAAAATACTACTACTACTAATACTACAACTACTACTACTACTACAACTATTATTAAGAAAACTACTACTATTAATAAAAATTCTAAAAAAACTGTTATTATTAATAAGAAGGTTACTAAACCAAAACAAACAACACCTGCTAAAAAAATTACAACTCCAATAAAGAAAACTACTACAACTCCAGTTAAGAAGACAACTACAACTCCAGTTAAAAAGACAACTACCCCAGTTAAGAAAACTACTACAACTCCAGTTAAGAAGACAACTACTACTCCAGTAAAGAAGACGACTACAACTCCAGTTAAGAAAACTACTACAACTCCAGTTAAAAAGACAACTACTCCAGTTAAGAAAACTACTACAACTCCAGTTAAAAAGACAACTACTCCAGTTAAGAAAACTACAACTCCAGTTAAAAAGACAACTACCCCAGTTAAAAAGACAACTACCCCAGTTAAGAAGACAACTACAACTCCAGTTAAGAAAACAACTACTACTCCAGTTAAGAAAACTACTACTCCAGTTAAGAAAACTACAACTCCAGTTAAAAAGACAACTACAACTCCAGTTAAAAAGACAACTACTCCAGTTAAGAAAACTACTACCCCAGTTAAAAAGACAACTACTCCAGTTAAGAAAACTACTACCCCAGTTAAAAAGACAACTACTCCAGTTAAGAAAACTACTACTCCAGTTAAGAAAACAACAACTCCAGTTAAGAAAAAAACTACTACTCCAGTTAAGAAAACTACAACTCCAGTTAAAAAGACAACTACTCCAATAAAGAAAACTACTACCCCAGTTAAGAAAACTACAACTCCAGTTAAAAAAACAACTATTCCAGTTAAGAAAACTACAACTCCAGTTAAGAAAACTACTACAACTCCAGTTAAAAAGACAACTACTCCAGTTAAGAAAACTACAACTCCAGTTAAAAAGACAACTACCCCAGTTAAAAAGACAACTACCCCAGTTAAGAAGACAACTACAACTCCAGTTAAGAAAACAACTACTCCAATAAAGAAAACTACTACCCCAGTTAAGAAAACTACAACTCCAGTTAAAAAAACAACTATTCCAGTTAAGAAAACTACAACTCCAGTTAAGAAAACTACTACAACTCCAATAAAGAAAACTACAACTCCAGTTAAAAAGACAACTACACCAGTTAAGAAAACTACTACACCAGTTAAGAAAACCACAACCCCAGTTAAAAAGACAACTACTCCAGTTAAGAAAACTACTACTCCAGTTAAGAAAACTACCACCACTACTAAACCAAAACAAACTACACCTGTTAAAAAAACTACAACTCCAGTTAAGAAAACGACAACTACTACTGCTGCACAAAAGAAAGCAAATAAAGTTGTCGTTGTTAAAAAAGTTGTCAAAAAGAATAAGACAAGTTAAAGTTTTTGAATATAATTAAAAATATTTTTTAATGCTTAATAATAATAATAACATTATTATTATTAGATATTAAAATAATAATAATAATAATAATAATAAAATGCTTTAATCCGGTCAATATATTGTTTAAAATATAATAGTTATTGTGATATTACCGTATATCCCAAAAATTCGGATGTCAAAAATAACTTGAATTAATATAAATATAAACATAAATATAAGCATTTTATTTATATTTATAATAATTAAATAAAAAAAAAAAAAAAAATATTCAAAGCAAATATAGATATTAAATAAATACATTTTATTTATATTTATAATAATTAAAAAAAAAAAGAATATTCAATATATTTTTATTATAGAAAAAAAAAAAAACATTTATTATAATAACAATTACATTACATCATATTAACAATTAACAACGAATAATGAATAGAATGAAATGATAAATAATTATCATTATTCATTATTCATTATTCATTATTGATATATATTTATTTAAACTTAAATATATACAATTAATTTTATGATACCATTTTTTTTTTTTAAAAAAAAAAAAAAAAAAAAAAAATTTATATATATATATAATACATATATATATATATAATATATAGATTATTTATGTTAAGTTATCATAAATATAAAAAACAAATATATATATATTATATTATTTTAATTAATTAAATAGAGATAAATAAAATAAATAAATAAATAAATAAATAAATAAAAAATTAAAATGATTTTTTTTTAGTTTTTTACTGAAAATTAAACAAAAAGGAAAAGTATTTATTTGAAGGGTCTTTATTTATATAATTTTGTTATAAATCACAAAAGAAATGAAAAATAATCTCTTTTTAATATTACATTAAATATTTAGTATTTAATATTTAATATTTTTTTTAAAATATTAAATATTTATTAATTATTAATGATTATTTATATTAAAAAAAATTCCAGGTTTTTACCTTTCTTATAATTTTAATTATAAACTATAAACTATAGTTTATAATTAAAATTATTTATTATTATTATTATTATTATTATTATTATTATTATTATTATTATTATTATTATTATTATTATTATTATTATTATTATTATTATTATTATTATTATTATTATTATTATTATTATTATTATTATTATTATTATTATTATTATTATTATTATTATTATTATTATTATTATAAAAATAAAGAATAAAAATCAAAAAATAATAACTAAATAATAATAAATAATAATAAATAATAAATTAATTAATTTTTGAGAATTTTAATATGAAAAATTTAATATTTTTCATTGTATAATATAAATGAATTGAATATATATTTTATTATATTTTATTATATTATATAAATATATTGAATATATATAACAATTTATAATAATTAATAATAATATATTTAAATAATATAATAAAATAATAAATATAAAAATCGATAATAATTTATACCTTTTGTGTACGTGTAAAAAAAATGAAGAAAAAAAACAATAAAAAAAAAAAAATAGAAAAAAAAAAAAAGGAAAAGAAATGAAAAGAAAATTAATAAAAGGAAAAAAGGAAAAAATGATAAAAAAAAAAAAAAAAAAAAAGACTTTATTAATATTATATTATTATATTTACAGTAAATAAATAATTAACAATTAGTACGTTTTTTAATAATAATAATAATAATAAAATTAAAAAAATAATAATAATAGTAATGTAATGTGAGTGATAATAATAATAAAAATATATATTATATATATAATAATAATAATTAATAATGACACCTGGTGTAATTGACAACAATGGTATAACTTAAACACAAACAAAAAAATAATAACAATAATAATAATAATAATAATTAGTTAAAAAGAAAAATATTATATATAACAGAATAAATAAAAAAGTATATAGATATATATTTTTTAATTATTATTAAAAAAATATATATATATAAATGTATTTATTTAATTCTAATGAAAAGTATTATCAAATTAATATTTTACTTTTCTTTTTTTTTATTTAATAAAATGTATATGTTATATGTTATTGTCATATTCTAACATAAAGTTATATATATATAATGATAAAATAAAATAAAGACTTTTTTTTTTAAAAAAAAAAAAAAAGAAATAAAATAAAAAATTTCAGGTAGATGATTTAAAACAAAATAACTATAGATAAAAAAAAAGAAATAAGATAAAAAATTTCAGGTAGATGATTTAAAACAAAATAACTATAGATAAAAAAAAATGAAGAAAATAAATATAGTTTGCTTATAAACCATTTATAAAATCACTTAAAAAAAAATTTTTTTTTTTTAAATGAATAAAAAATAAAAGAAAATACAAATTAATCCATTAAGCAATTTTTTTTATATAGAAAATAAAATAGAATATGAAGTATATAATTTATTAAAAAATATATTAATTACAAAAAAATTATTAAATAAAAGGTTTTTTATTTTTCTTTTTTCTTTTTTCTTTAGCAACTTGTATTAACTATTAAATTTTTAATTTTTTATGTGTTAAGTAAAAATATATAAAATATAATAGAGTTTAATAATAAAAAAAATTTTTTTTTTAATTGCTTAGGAGAATTAAAATATGAATACAAATAAATGAAAAAATTAAAAAATATTTATATTATATAAAATATTGTAACTATTAATTTTTGGAATATTCCAATCATATTTTGAAAATCTTCTCCTAAAATAAATTCTATACTAAATGAACTACAATGAATAAAAATAATAACATTATTATTTATTAGTATTATTAGTTGTTAGTATTAGTATTATTATTATTAGTAGTAGTAGTAGTAGTAGTAGTAGTATTTATTACTTACTATTCATTTATTATTATTATTATTATTATTATTAGTAGTAGTAGTAGTAGTAGTAGTATTACTATTTATTTATTATTATTATTATTATAATTATTATTATTATTATTATTATTATTATTATTATTATTATATAAATAAACTATTATCTATTCCTATTTTATATATACCTTTTATTATCATATAACTATTTATATATATATATAAAAATATAAAAAATGTTCAATTTTTATTATATATATTTGTAAGGTATTTACAACTTATTTTTTTTTATAAAAAAAAACATTATATATAATGAATAAAAATAAAAATAAAAATAAAAATAAAATATATATATTTATAGAATATTCTAATATATATTTTTATAAATATAAAAAAAAATAAAATAAAATAAAATAAAATAAAATATATAAAAATTTATTAAATAATTTTATAAAATATTATAAAATATTATTTAATAAATTTTAATTGTTCATAGGGTATATAAAGTAAAACATTCTATATAAAAAAAGAATATTAAATAAATTATTAAATAATATTATTTAATAAACACTTTTATTATTATTAATTATTTATTTTTTTTAATTTTAATTTTAATTTTTTTATTTTTTATTTTTTTATTTTTTATTTTTTATTATTTTAATAATTAATTAATTATTATATTATTACTAATTATTTATATTTTAACATTTTAATATTTATTATTATTTTTTTTTTTTCATATAATTTTTATTATATTAAAAAAATTAGAACAAAAAAAAAAATAATATATATTTATATATATTATATATATATTATTATTTTTTTTCTTTTACTCTATCAAAATTGGTATATATATATTATATTTATTAATAAATTGTTGTTATTGTAAAAGGTGGGTTTTTTTTTTTTTTTATTGTTTTTTTTATTTGCTTTTTGGTTCATTTTATGTTTATTATTAATTATCAAATTATAAAAATAAAAAATAAATTATTATTATATAGATATAATTATTATATTATATTATATTTTTTTAAGATTATAATAAAAATTATTATAAAATTTTATATTATAATCAAAGTTAAAAAAAAATAATTTTTTTTTTTTGTTTGTTTGGTATAATTATTTTTTTGTTTTTGTTGATTTTGGTTAAGCTTTTTTTTTTTAATATTATTATTATTATTTTAAAAAATTTTTGTGGTATAATTTATGTTTTAATTTATAAATAAATAAATAAAACATAAGTATAGTATAGTATAGTATAATATAATATGATTTATTAATAAATTATCGGATAATTATTTATTTTGAATAAATCATTGTTATTTTTTTCTTTTTCTTTTTCTTTTTTTTTTTCCTTTTCTATTCATTAATTATTTTTCCTTCTTTTATAGTTCTTTATTTCTTTCCTGTTCTGTAGAATAAAAAAAAGTTATTTATTCAATTTTCACTTTTCTCTTTTTCTTTCTCTTACTCTCTTTCTTTCTTTCTCTCTTTCTCTTTCTTTTCCTTTCTTCCTTTTTTGTTTTTTTCCTTTATTCAATTTTATCACAATTACAATTAATATTTAAATTTTCTCGATAAGTCCATACATTCGTACAATCACTTAAAGTTATAGTATAATAATTAACATCATTAAATAATAAATTGGATCCTTTACTTAATCTAAAACCAATGGAAAAATCATTAATAATAGGTAATCGATTATTATATCCAGATATATTAACTCTTTGAACATCATTATATATTTTACCATTAATATTACATTTTAATTTAGCATTAATATCTACATAATGTCTTTCAAAACCAAAATCTTTTTCAATATGTTTATCATCTGGTCCTGAAAATGGTTCATAAATATAACATTCTTGATATAATCCATTAAAATTAAAAGGTCCTAATTCTTTAAATTCCAGAGAACATAAATTTTTACCACTAT
>MCFG01000029.1:260000-277500 GCA_002104895.1 Anaeromyces robustus
TATTTTATTTATTTATTTTATTTATTTTATTGGTAGTGTTTTTTATTCTACATTTCTTTTTCCATTTTTAATATTTTTTAATATCAATTAAATTTCCTTTTAGTCTTTTTATAACATAAAATTATAAATTATTACAAGTTCTTTTTTTTTTATTGGACTTTTATTAAAATTATTAAATAAACATTAAATATTTTAATCCATTTATTAACATTCTTATATTTACTATAACTAAATTGATTAATAAAAAAAATAAAATAATAATAAATGATTCATCAATTTAATACATATATTATTAATAATAAAAATATAATCAAGATAAATATTAAAAAAAAAAAGATATATACCTTATTTTATATAAAATGGGAGTTACACTCTATTAATCTATTTTTTTTTTAATTATATATTTCTTCTTTCTGTAATTTTTTTTATTTTATTTTTCATAAAAAAATGTTAAATTTCTTTTCTTTTTAAAATACCTTTATTTTTTTTTTTATTATTGATTAAAAAAAAGTTTGATTAAAAATTTTAATTAAACACGTGATTATAATATAAAAATAATGGTAATTTTACATACTTTTTAATTATATCTATATTAAAAATTAAAAAATTTAATTATCATAAAAATTTATTATAATTCTTTGTTTTTTTTTTTAAAAAAAAAAAAATAAAAAAAAAATATTTAATATTAAAATGTTACATCAAAAATATTTTTTTATTTCTTATTATAGCATCTTTGGTTTAATCTGGGATATCTCCTGAATTTTTTACATGACAGTTTTCATCCAGAATTATATAAATATATTTATTTAGATTTTATTAGACAATAATCTATCAAGACTCCAGTTCATGAAATTATTATTTGAACAATTAACTAATTTATATTTTAATAAATTAGTTAATTGTTTATAAAGTAAGTCTATATAAACTTTTTTTTTTTTTTTTTATTTTAGTCATTTTTATAAACTTTTGTTTGTTTGTTTTTATTTTTGTTTTTGTTTTTAATTTTAGTCATTTTTATAAACTTTGTTTGTTTGTTTTTGTTTTAGTTTTTTTATTTTAGTCATTTTTATAAGCAATAATTTATATTTAATCTTTAAACAAAAAAACATACATACAATATATATATCTATAAAAAAATAAAGAAAAAAAAATAAAAGATAAAGTATAAATAAACTTCATATATTTCTATATATTAAAATTAAATATATAAATACATATTATTTAAAAAATCTTATTATTTTTTTTAAAAATATATATATATATATATATATATATATATATATACAAATAAATTAAAAAAAAAATTATTTCAATTACAAGTCATTTTTTAGTTTTATTAAACTATTATACCATCTACATTAATTGCTGTTAATGGAAGATGTAGTAGTAAAAATGGTATAGGTATTATTACTTGAAATATGTATTAGATATAGTTGATCAATATATTTCTAAGAAATGCCTAAAATAATCCAACTTAAATAAAAAAAATAAAAAAATGTTCTCATTATAATATCTCTTTTCAATCAGACAATAGAAGAAAGGGTAGCTTTATGTATATATATAGTTTACTGATCAATGTAAATGTATAAGTAATACCATTTCTGGAAAATGTTCAAATTGCATTCCAAAGGCAATTGGAATTAAAATATATATTCTTTCAAAAAATTAAATGGTATATACTAAGTTAAGTATATGGATGATGATTCTTTTGATTTTACATCTACTGATTTACATCCAGAAGGTTCTAACATTGAATATTATCTTCCAAAAACTACATATGAAAGTGATAATGGTATAAATAATCAATATTTACAAGTTAGTGAATATGATACTGATAAATTGTTAGTAATAAATATCCAAGGGATTTTATTTCTTTATTTAAATTATATATTAAAAGAATAATATTATTATTATTATATATATTCTTATTCATTTCTCTAAATATACATTTTTTATTATTTTTTATTTTATTTCATTTATATATAAATATATGAACAAAAAAAAATAAATAATAATAATAATAATAATAATAATAATACCAATTTTACAATAAAATGAAAAAAAAGTAATAATTATAAGAAAGATGTATTAAAAATAAAATGTGAAAAAAAAGTAATAATTATAAACTAGATATATCAAAAATAAAATGTAAAAAAAAATTCAAAAAAAAAAATAGCAATTAAAAAAAGAGAGAGAGAGAAAAAAAAAAGTTTTTTAATTAATTGAAGTAATACTAACAAATGTATTTATAAATAACATTTAAATTTTATATCAATTATTTTTTTCTTTTCTCAAAATATGAAATTATCATTTTACAAAAAAAATTACTTGTTTTAACAGTTATTTGATATTTCTTCCTTTTATTTTTTAATTTTTTTTATTTAATAGTATTAAAACTTTATCACATAAACACAATTAATATATTTATTATTAGTTTCTCCCAAAAATGATTATTATAAATAAAATAAAAAAATGATTAATTATTGTTATTTTATATTATATGTTAATATCAATCAGTTATAAGTAAAAACAAGTAATAACAATACGGTCAACAATTTTATAAAATTATTTCTATATTCTATATATAAACTAATATAACTTAATATAAATGAAACTAATCAATAACATTTTGAAGTTTAAAATATTATCTCTACTACAAAAACCTGTAACAAAGATTACTTTCCACTTATGTGTATAATATATATTGTATCTTAACAAATACTTATTTATTTTTATAATGCACATATAAATATTATTATTAACACATTTATTTCATTTTTTTTAATTAAAAAAAAATAAAAATAAATTAACTAATGAATATATATTTTTATTTTTCATTAACATTATAACATTTTCACTATTTTTTATATTGATAAGTTGGAAAAGTTTGAAATATAGGCAAATATTAATTAATAATTTTTTATTTTTTAACATAACAATTCAATATATTATAATGAGATTAAAAAAAAAAAAAAAAAGATAAATAAATTGTAATATATTAAAAATAGAAAATGAGAATATATATATTTAATATCAATAGTAAATAGTTATTAAAAAGAAAAAAAATAGTTGTTTTTTTCTCTTTATTATTTAATGAAATGTATTTAATGAAATGTATTATTTAATGAATTTTATTTATTGTTTCATTTTCAAAAATATCCTAACCATATAGGTAATTAATGGGCCACAATAAAATCAAAAATTACTGCGCCATTAACATAATCATATGTTTAAACGTTGTCCCACGTGTATCATCCATAATAAAAAATAATTTAATTATTTAATAATGTTTAAAAAAGGAATTATTTAATTAGTCTTTATTAATTATATTATATCAAATATTTTATATAATTATTTATAATTGTCTCGATTAATTCTTTAGAATTTATAGATTTAATAAGATAAAGAAATAAAGCAAAGAAAGGTAAAAAAAAATTATTATTATTATAATTATTATCATTTAAAATCTTTGTAATTAATATTTTATAGATTATCTTAAAAAAATTATTAATTACAAAGATTTTTAACATGATAGTTTAATGCATAATATCATAAAAATCTTTTTAAACTAAAAAAAAAAAAAAAAAAAAAAAAAAAGATTTTGATCTACAGTTTAATGCAGAATATCATAAAAATCTTTTTAAACTAAGAAAATAAAGAAAAAAAAAAGATTTTGATATACTATCTAAAGAAAAAAAAAAGAGTATTATGTATATTTAAATAATTTTATTATATGAATTTTGCAAAAAAATTAAAATAAAATAAAATAAAATAAAATAAAATAAAATAAAATAAAATAAAATAAATTTTTAATAGTTAATTATTAAATTTTCGTTACGGTAAAACAAAAATATATAACACATGACAAATTTATGAAAAGTGTCATAAGTTTATTATACATAATTTAACATAATTTAACATAATTTAACATAATACAATTATTATTTAATATTTTTTTTTTTTTTTTGCTTTGTTTTGTTTTGTTTTGTTTTAATTTTCTTTCTTTCTTTGTTTCATAATAAACAAAAATTATTTGATAATCTACAATATATAATTTAATATTTTATATTTAATATTTTATATTTGATATTTAATATTTGATATTTAATATTTCATCAATTATTTTATCGTTTGTTAATAAAATTATAATTATAAACTTTAAAATATTTAAAAGCCGTACCGTAAAAACAACCATAAAAAATGGTTAAATGTATAAATAAAAGTTGAGTAAAATAATAAAATTAATTAATAAATAAATAAATAAATAAATAAATAAATAAATAAATAAATAAATAAATAAATAAAAAAAATTAAATAAATAAAGAAATATATATATAAATAAATAAATAAATAAAGAAATATATATATAAATAAATAAATAAATAAATAAATAAATAAATAAATAAATAAATAAATAAATAAATAATAAATCTATATAAATTATAATTAATTATAATTATATTTCATAATAAATAATTTATATATGATTATATATTATCTATCATATATTAATATTTATTATTATTTAAATATATTTTGCAGAAACATAGGAAAACACTCTACATTAAACTGAATTATTACAATACTAAAATAGAATTGAATCATAATATAATAATATTATATATTAATAACATAATAGATAATATATTAATAATATATAATCATCATGTTTTACCATAAATAGAAATAATAATTAACATATTAAGTAAGAAAAATCATGATTATTTTACTTTATATTATATAAAAAAAGTAATAATTTATAGTAATAATTTATATAATTATAATTATTATTTCATTAATTATATTTAAGGATAAGTTTGTTTTTAATTATAAGTTATTGGATAATCTCCCAACTTTAAATATATAATTATTAAATTATTACTAACTATAGTATTTAATCCATCATTAGTAAAAACTATGAAAGAGATTTTAGTTTTAGTTGAGAAAGGTGTTATTGTTGAAATTCAATTTTATATAGAGAGTGGTGTGTATGTGTGTATTGAATAATCAATAATTAACATATTTAAATTTTTAATGACATACAGGAGTGTATTGAATGTGTGTATTGAAGTGAAGTGTTTTTTTTTTTTTTTTTTTTTTTGATAAGTTTTGATTTTCAACCAATGGTATTAACAAGTTTTAGATTGTAATTTATTCAATGGTTTAGTTTTATTTTATTGTTTTATTTTTTCTAATATTTTTCTGTATTAATTTTTTTTAAATTTCAATTATTAAATAAATAAATAAATAAATAAATAAATAAATAAATAAATAAAAGTATCAAAAAAAAGAAATGAATTCATATTAAAATATTACTATAAATATATTCATTTATAATAGTATATTTATTTATTATATTTAATTTATATTAAATATTATAAATAATTTATTATTATTACCAAATTAAAAAAAATTAATAATAAATTATTCAATAGCCAAATATTAAATAATAACCTAAAATTAATAATTATAATTAAATATTAATAATTAATAATTAATAATTAATAATAAATAATTAATAATTAGTAATTAATTAGTTAATTATTATTATACATAATTCAATAATTATTTAATAAATATCAACTATAAAATATAATACTTATAATATATGATATATAATATATAATATATAATTAATAAATTAAATAATTAAGATAATAATAATAAATAAAATTAAATAAAATTAAATAAAATTAAATAAAATCAAATATAATCAAATTTAATGTTTTATAGAATAATATATTTAAATTAATAATTTTAACAATTTATTTATTTATTTATATATTTATTTATTTTTTATTTATATATTTATTTGTTTTTTATTTATTTATTTATTTATTTTTCATATTTAAAAATAATAAATATAATACTATACCAGAAAAGAAAAAAAAAAAGATTATTTGAATTATCACATTTATTATTATTTGATATTTTTATAAAATTAATTAATATATTATAATATATAATTTAGTATATTACATTTATAATTTTGAAATTATTTAATATTCAATTATAATATATATAATTATAAAATTTCTATATATTACATTATAATTTAATATAAATAAAACTTATAATTTATAATTCTATAATTTTATTTTATTTTTTCCTGTTTTACTGTTTTTTTTTTTTTTTTTTTTCAATGTTTTTTTTTTTTTTATAGAGAAATATCTTATTTATTTAGTGGCAATTTTATTTTCATATATTAAAATATATTATAATATATATTAATTAATATATTATGTCATGTGCATATTTAAATAACAATTATTAAAATATAATTATAATATATTGAGTAGATAGTTAATAAATATAAACTAATATAAATAACAAATATGATATAAAAATAGTGTATTTAAAAAAATGAGGTAAAATTTGATATTTGATTGGTTTTGAAGCTAAATAATAATATTAAAGTTTCAAAAAGGTAAAATAAAAATTATCATATATTATCATTATATTCCTAATATAAATAAAAACAAAATTGTTTAATATATTGTAATATATTGATAGTTATCAAAAAGTAAAAATATTAAAAAAAAAAAAAAAAAAAAACGTTATTTTTTTTTATATACTTTATTCCTTATTATTATATATAATTAAATAATTATAATATATTATATTTACACAATTAATATATGAAACAATAGATAATTTTTATTAATGGTTAAAAATTAACTTTTTTTTTCCCTATAATTCTATTTTTAAAATAATTTATAATATAATATAATATATATAATATATAATAATAATTAAAATATCAAATATAATAATAATTAATTAAATTATAAATAAATAAATAAATAAATAATTGTAATATATTATTGTTTATATTAATGTATTAATTATTTATTATTTAAAATTTTTAAGATATAATAATTTTTTTTTAAATGTATTTAGAATTTATATATTTAAAATATATTAGTAAATATAATAAAAAAATATTAAATAAGTTGAAAAAAAAAATTTATATTAATAAAATAGTAATTTTTAAAAAGTTTATTATAAATTATTGATATTTTTTTTTTAATATTATTTTAATTATTTTATAAAAATTTTTTTTTCTTAATTTTTTTTTTATTTCTTTATTCTTTTAATTATTTTTATAAAAAGTTATTCTAAAGATACCGATTTACTTAATAAATATTTAAAAATATAGAAATAATTATTTTTATAAAAAGTTATTCTAAAGATACCGATTTACTTAATAAATATTTAAAAATATAGAAATAACATTTTTATAATAGTTTTTTATATCATAGATTTATAAATAATATTATCATATTTAATTTAAAATATAAAAAAAAAAACGAACGAATTTACAAATTACCAAAAGAATAACAGGATAAAAGTATATATTTAAATTAATTTTGAATAAAAATGATTAAGATCGAAAAAAAAATAAATAAGAAAGGATTATTTTAAAAGATTTTATTGACAAAGGATAAAAATAAATAAACATCAAGAGAAAAAATAAGAGAAAGAGTGGAAAAATAGATGTCAAAGGATAATATAAAGAATATATAGATTAAATATTAATTTTAAAAATAAAGGAAGATATATAAAAACGTTAAAAAACAAAACATAAAATATATAGATCTAAAAAAAATAAACACATCCAAATATAAATATAGATCAAAAATTTAATCATTAAAAAAATCTTTTAAAAAAATAAAATATATTCAAAAGCAAAGAATATGATTAAAATATTAAATAAATTTTATAAATAAAAAGTAATAATATAAAATAATAATAATATATATAATTATACTAACTTTTTTTTATTTTTTATATAAATATTTATATTTAGATTTATATAATATTTTAAATTTATAGGTTTTGATTAGTTTATTTAAATAATTAATTTTAGTTGGAAAACAGGATAAATAAATAGGATTTTAAGTTTTAAAAAAGGAGATTGGACATAATTATTGTTTATTAAAAAGTTTGATTAAAAAATAAAATTAATACACGCGTGATTTAAATAAAAAAGAAATTTATATCTGTTTTTTTTTAATTTTTTTTATAATTTAAAGTTTTGTTATTATGGATATTAAATTTATGCAACAACCAGCTTGGACTAATTTTAAAATGCAAGATACTACCATATATAATAAAGTTAACGATCAAGATTTAATACAAAATTTTAAATCTGTACTTCGTCAACTTACTTTTAACTCTAAGCCAATAATTTCAGAATTAACTGATTTGGCAAAGAGAGATATATCAATTGCACCATTAATTGTAGAAGCTATCGAGAATCAACTAAAAAATGTATGCCAAGTTCTTTTTTTTTAAAAAATAGATTTATTAAGATAATAAATAGATAAATAAATAAAATTTAATATCATAAAACTATTATGCTAATTTAATAATAATATTAATCATATTTATTTTATTATAATAATTTAGGTACCAAGCCATCAAAAATTACCATTAATGTATTTAATGGATTCTATATGTAAAAATATAGGGGGTATATATTTATCTTTATTTAGCATGAATTTAACAAAAATTTTTGGACAAACTTATAATTTAGTTGATTCTGATACTCAAATGAAGTTGAAGCGCTTAGTAAATACATGGAAGGATTATCCAAAAGGACCACTTTTTTCACAAAACATACTTGAAAATTTGAATTCCTTTATAAATCAATTTCAGAAAGATGAAAATGTAAATAGAGTATATTAATTAACATCTATTATTTATACTAACCTTTATTTTTTTATAAATATATAAAATTTTTGTTTTGTTTTGTTTTATTTTTTTTTTTAGTTTTAATGGTTTAAGTAATTTTGGGTTATTTTTATTTTGTAGTTGGTTTTTATATATTTAAAGGGATTATAATTTTAATATATATAAATAATAAAATATGTACATATAATATTATAATTTTTAATTAAATATTTATAGATTTATTAATCTATATACATAAAAAAAAAATAAATAATAATAAAACAAACTAAAGAAAAAAAAAGTGAGAGAAAGAAAAAGAAATGCCTATATAAATATTATAGCATATACTTTTTTAAATAAATCTCATAATTTTTTTTAATATCATTGAAAATATTTCTAATTTTTTTTTATTATTTTGATAATAAAGGAAATACATATATTTTTATATATATTTTTTTATAATATATATAAAATATAAAAATATAAAAAAAAATAAAAAAAAAGAATAAAAAATAAAAAGAAAAAAAAAATAAAAAAAAAATAAAAAAAAAATTAAACAAAAAAAAAAAAAAAATAATAAGAAAAAGAAAAAGAAAAAAAAAAAAACAAAAAAAAAAGTATAAGAAAAAAAAATTTTTTTGAAAAAATAAAATAAAATAAATAAAGAAAATATTAAGAAATATAAAAAAAATAGAAAATAATAATAAAGAAAAAAATAAAAACAATAAAAAAATAAAATAAAGTAAAAATAAATAATAAAATATGATTATAGACTAAGGTATAATAAAATAATATAAAGTATAATAGAATGAAATAAAATAAAGTATTTAAAATGATAATAAAGTAATGTATAAATAAAATAAAAAGAAAAATAATGTATTTTATTTTCTTTTTTTAAAGTATTTATTTATATTGAATTATTATCATTATAAGTATTTTATTTTATTATATTTTCTATTTTATTTTATTTTATTTTATTTTCATTCCTATTATTGATTTTTTTTCTTCAGGAACAATTTCAAAACTTCAATTTTTTTTTTTAAATATTTAGAAATGTTATTATATTTCGAAATAAAAAGTTTTTTATTTCATTTTTTCTTCTTTTTTTTTTATCTATTGATATAATTATTTCTAAAGAAAGAAAAAAAAAAAATAAGAATAAAAAAAAAAAAATAATAAATAAAAAAGGAAAAATAAAAATGAAAAAAAAAAAAAAAAAAAAAAAAAAAAAAAAAATAAAAATGAAAAAAAGAAAAAAAAACAAAACAAAACGAAACAAAACAAAACAAAAAAAAATTTTTTTTATTTAAATAAACAATAATATAAAACTTTAAAGATGAGATTTATTAATATAAATTTTTTTATATTTTATATTATTTATATTATAATAATAAAAAAAAATATTATATATAGGATGTTAAAAAGGCCATATTGAAGAAAGCAATTAATAGTATTCAAAATATATTATTACAAAAGTTAAATTATAAAATGCAATTTCCTTATGATGAAAAGAATAATCAAGATGTTCAATATTTTTATAATGCTATGCAAACTTTACAAGATCCAAATGTTACCGATGCCCAAATTTCAAAATTAAACCAAGAATTAACGGTTTATTTCCAAACAAATACTCTTCCTAATAATAGTAATAACAACAATAACAATAACCAACAAAATAACAATAATTCAATGAATAATATGATGCAAAATCAAATGGGTATGATGATGCCAAATAATATGAATGGTATGAACAATATGAATGGTATGAATAATATGAATAACATGAATGGTATGAACAATATGAATGGCATGAATAACATGAATGGTATGAATAATATGAACAATATGAATAATATGAATGGAATGAATGGTATGAATATGAATGGTATGAATGGAATGAATAATATGAACAATATGAATGGTATGAATAATATGAATAATATGAATGGTATGAATGGAATGAATAATATGAATAATATGAACAATATGAACAATATGAATAATATGAATAATATGAATGGTATGAACAATATGAACAATATGAATAATATGAATAATATGAATAATATGAATGGTATGACTACTATGCCAGGAATCATACCAAATAGTATGATGATGAATAGTTCAATGGTAACTCCAACCATAAATACAAATATACCAATTAGTAGCTCTGTACCAAATGGAATGCAAAGTGCTATTGTTACCTCTACTATAGCCACAAGTTTACCTTTATTAATGAATAATTTACCAAATATGATTAATAATACTGTTACTACATCTTCTACTTTAACAAATTCAACAATTGTAACTACCAATGTTGAAAAGGAATCTACTAAGGATGATAAAGAAAAAGAAGAAGAAAAACCAAAATCAAAATATAAAAAGTTTAGTGATTTCCCATTAATTAGTCTTACAGATGATGCCATTCATAAGTAAGTAGTTTTTTTTTTTTTTTTTTTTTTTATAAATTATATATTGAACTAAAAATAATAAATTGAAATTTAAAAAATAAATAAATAAATAAATAAATAAATAAATAAATTGATAAATTAATAAATAAATAAATTAATAAATAAATAAATTAATTAAATAAATAAATTAATAAATTAATTAATTTTTTTTAAACAAAAAAAATTTATTTAGGCCACATCCAGAATATATTGAATCAATTTATGAATTTTTATCTTATCAATGTAAACAATGTGGTAGAAGATATTACAAGAGTGAAGAAAGTGATAAGGATAGTGAAGAAAAAATTTATTCTCATTTAGATTGGCATTTTAGACAAAACCGTCGTTTAAAGAATCAATTTAAACAAACTTTATGTCGTGGTTGGCAAGATATATCTGAAGAAGATTGGATTGATTCAAAAACTGTAGAAGCAAAATTTACTTGTAAGTTTTTTTTTTTTTTGTTTTTTTAAAAAAAATTATAATTATAATTTTAATAATAATAATTAATAAATAAAATTTTATATAATATTATATAAAACTCGTCTATTAATTAATGTATATTTTATATTTTTATATTTTATATTTTTAAATTATAATAGCTCCAACATTCTTCCAATTTGATGCTACAAATCCAGAAACAGAAAATCCAGAAAATGAGGAAGATGAAAAAGAAAAAATAAAATATTTACCATGTGATGGTACTCAACAAAAATGTTATGTTTGTAATGAAGAATTTGAAAAGCATTGGCATGAAGATGAAGAAGAATGGATGTTAAAGTAAAATATTCATTTTATTTAATTTATTATTTATAATTTATTTTTTAAAAATTATCATCTAATTTATTAATAATATAATTTTATTTATTTATTTATTTATTATATATATAATAATTATAGAAATGCAATTTCAAAAGAAGGTAAAGTTTTCCATCCATCATGTTATACAGATTATATATCTCAAAAGAAACTTTTAAATAAAATAAAGGAGAAAAAAGCAAAGGAAGAAGAAGCTAATTCAAGTGATATTAATTCAGATAATGAATCCAAATCTTCTATTACTAGTGGTGAAAAAAGAAAATTAGAAACAGAAGATGATGATCCAAATGAAAATAAAGATGATAATAATAAGAAAATAAAATTGGAATAAAAGTTATTGAAATTATAATGAATATTTATATATATAATTTCAATGTACAAAATTTATTTTAAATATATTCTCATTTTATTTAAAAAAAAAAAAAAAAAAAAGAAAAAAATCTCTTTCTCTTTTTTTTTTTTTTATTTCAATACCACCAATTTTATTTATTATTATAATTTAATTTAATTTAATTTATATCAATTTATATCCTATAGAGTGAAAACTAATTAATATCGTTAATAATTATAAAGTTTTTTTTAATATTTTTTTTTATATTTTTTTTTTGTAATAAAAAAAAATAAATAATAATATAAACTAATTAGAAATATTATGCCTTTAATTAGTTTATAATCGTTAAATTATTTAATACAATATATAAATTTTTTTTTTTTATAATTTTTATAAAAAAAAAAAAAAAGAAAAAAAAATCATTCAAATATCACACTAATTATCAAATATTTAATTTAAACCAACACAATAATAATAATAATAATAATAATATTTAATAATTTAATAATATTTATAATAATTATTTAATTACATTATATATAACATTATCATCATTTTTATCATAAATTATTAATCCATTTATTTTAATATATATTTATAATAATTGTTATAAATATATATTGAAATTATATAATATAATATATTCTTCTCCATTGAAGAAAAGTAGAAATCATAATTTAAAGAACATAAAACAAAAAAAAAAAAAAAAAAAGCAAATATAATAATGAATTTATATTTATACAGTTATTACTTTTATATTCATAATAATTTATTTATTTATTGAAAAAAAAAAAAAAAAACTATTAATTTATTTATTATATTTTTTTTCTTTTTTAAGAAAAGAAAAAAATTCACACACATACACACACATATCATCATTAACTTAATTTATTTAAATAATTTATTATTCATGATAAAGATATCCTAATTTAAAAATAATTATTTATGTATAATTATTCTAATTACTAATTTAATTAAAATCATAATTTAATGAATACAATAATACTTATTATCTTTTTTCTTAGTCTTTTTTTTTTTTTTTTTTAATATATGTTTATGTATTTTTTTTAATCTTGGATTTTCTTTTTTTTTTTACTTTTATTTAAAATAATCAAGATTAAAAGGATACAATCTAAAAAAAAAAAAAAAAAAAAAAAAAAAAAGGAAAAAGAAAAAGAAACAAAATATGAATAAAATATTTAAAAGCATTTTATTTAAGAAAAAAAAAAAAAATGTTTTATAATAAAAAAAAATTTTTTTTTGTTATATTACATATATATTAATAATTAGTATTCATTAGAAATAAGAATAGTAAAAATATTAAAAATAGTAGAAGAAAAAGACAAATATTAGGAAAGAAAATATATTAAGGATAGAGAAACGAAAATTAGAAAATTAGAAAAAAAAAGAAGATAGAGTGAGTAAAAGAAATATAGCAAAGAAAAGAATAGAAAGAAAGAAAGAAAAAAAAAATACCTTTAATTAATTAGTAATAGGATTATTAAAATATATACAATAGTTTTTTTTTTATTTTATTATTTATTCCTTAACATTTCAAAAAAGAAAAAAAAAATTTTTTTTTTATTAAACCATTATATTAACAAATATATAAAAATAACAAAAACAATTTATATATAATAAATATATTATATTATATTTATTATATATATTAAATTATTATTATTATATATATGTTAATATAAAAAAAATATAAAAAAAAAAATTTTTTTTTATTTTCATTTTGTTCAATTTTTTTTTTTTTTCATTTTATATTAATTTATAAAAAGAGAAAAAAAAAAGATAAAAGTAAAGGAATAGTAATACAATAATACAACATTTATAAATATACATAGAAAAAGACAAATATTTATAGATAAATTATTAGGAAATTTTAATTTTTTTTTTATATTAATACTTTAAATAATTTTTTTTTATTTCTTTATTAATATTTTATATTTTATATGTTTGTATTTTTATAATTTTTATTCTTTTAAAAAGAATTTTTTAAATTTTTTATTATAATATATATTATTAAATTTTTTTATTTATTTATATTGTTAAACATTTCAAATACTGGTAAAAAAAAAGAAAAAGAAAATGAAAACAGACTCTTAAACAAACAAACAAACAAACAAACAAATAAAGACTATAAAAATAATAACAAAAAAATTCAAATCAAAACAGAAAATTAAAAAAAAAAATATTAATATTATGATATATAAATTCATTTAAATATTTGCTTGATTACTTTATGAAAAAAAAAAAAGTACAAAAAAAAAGTTTTTTTTTTTTTGGTTTATGTTCTTTAATAACTAATAATAATTATAATAAAAATAATAAAAAAAATAAAAAAAAAAATAAAATAAAAAAAAAAAAATAAAAACTTTTTATAGAAAAAAAAAAAAAAATAAATATAGTTATAGTTTTATAAATAATTCAATTTTTTTTTTTTTTAATTTATTTATTTTCCAAAATAAAACAAAAAAACAAAACAAGGCAAAACAAAATAAGACAAGACAAGACAATGCAAAAACGAGAAACAAAAAGTTAAATAGAAAAACAAAAACCAAAAACCAAAAACAAAAAAAAATAGTTCAATTACAATTAAATAATTAATTAAATATTATTAAAATATTATTAAATATTATTAAAATATTATTAAATATTATTATTATTATTTTTTTCTTTTAATAGTTTAAAAAACTAAAATTGTTAATATCAATCTAATTTTTTTATTTTTTATTTTATTTTTTATTTTTTAGATAAAATTCTAAAATACTTCTATTATTATTAATATCATAATTTCTTTTTTTTTTATATATATATCTTTTTTAATAATATATTTTGTATATGTATGTAAAATATTTTTTTAATTTTTCTTTTTTAATAATATTTTGTAGAATAATATGTATCAATAATTTTTTTTTCATTTATTTTCTCTTTTTTAATAAAAAAATTTTTAAATAAAAATAAAATATAAAATTTAATAAAAAAAAATATAAAAAAAATAAAAATTGTTCCTTTCTTTTTCTTATCGTTTCTTTTTATTATTATTTTTTCTATTATCTGTTTTAATTTGTGTGTAGTATATATATTAAGTTATATTTAAAAAAAATTATTATATATATATATTTTTATTACATTTCTATTTATTTATACTTTTTATTAATCTATTATTAATAAATTATTAATAATATATATATGTTTTTTTAAGATAATTAAAAAAACAAAAAAAAAAAAAAAAAATATATATATATATATATATAAAATGTAAAACAAAAAAAACATGTATTATTATATATAAACATTATGTATGTTTATATATAAATAATATTTAAACTTTATTTTTATTTTATCAATTTTTTTTTTGTATCCATTTTTTTTTTTATCTTTTACTTGTTTTATAATTTTTGTATCCATTTTTTTTTCTTTCATCTGCTTTATTTTTTATTTTTATTTTTATTTTGTTTTTATTTTTATAATTAAAATTTAAAAAATTATTACTTTTTTTTTTTCTTTTTTTCTTTTTTTATTAATTATTAATTACTGTTAATGTTTTGTAGGTGTCATGTATATTAATACAAATGAATTCATTAATATTTTCTTATAATGATTTATAATTATTTTAATTAAAAATAAAAATATGTAAAACACTTTTTTTTTTTTTTTTTAATTTTTTTATTTATTTTTTTTATTATTTTTATTTTAATTTATTTTAATTTATTAATTATATAATTATGAAAAACTTTTAAAGAAAACTTGATAGAAGAATGAATAATTATTATATATCCATAAATTAAAAAAAAAAAGAATGAAAGAAGTTAAATAAATAAATAAATAATTAATTAATTTAATAAATAAAATGTATCTATATAAATTTTGTCAAAAAAATAATAATATGTATGATGGAGGATAATTCAAATTAAAAAATATATATGTTTAAATATATATTAAAGAAAAACAAAATAAAATCAAAAATAAATAAAAAAAAAATAAATAAATGGTTAAATGTTATTATAAATTATTATTGTTTTTTTTTTTTTATAATTATAATATATATTATTAAAGTCTATTTTTTTTTCCCTTTCTTCTAAATTTTTTGATTAATTTTATATGTAAAAACAAATGTTAAGAAAAAAAATTTTTTCATGTAAGAAATAATTTTTTTAAGTTGCTATATCTTAATTATTTTAAAAAGATAATCTATTCTATATGTAAATGTGTATCTATATAATTGATGATTTATATATATATAATATATATATTTTACATTTTGAAAAAGGTCAATTATTATTATTATATATTATTATTATATATTATTAATTTTTTTATTTTTATTTTTATTCTTCTGTATCAACAACAATCATTCCTTCTTGTGTTTCTTTTAATATTCCTAATAATGAAAGATTTTTAAAGCCTTCAATTTTTAAAACACAACTACCTCCTGCAAATTTTGTATCTTTAATATTTTATAATATTGTAAAATATAAATTATTTAATATATATATATATAAAATAAAGTAAAAAATAAAATATAATAAAATAAAATAAAATAAAATAAAATAATAATAAAATGATTATATTATATTTTATATATTATATTAATAATTAATAATTAATAATAAAAATAAAATAATTAATATTCATTATATAGTTAAAAATTAAAATGATTATTAAATAAATAAATATATATATCTATTATTATATATATATATAAATACCTTTTTCAGTACCACTTCTATTACTTATAGCAATAACAATAGGTTGATAATCTTCTGTATTTTTTTTTAAAATAAGTGGTGAAAATCTTGTTAACCAATAATTTATTAAATCATTTTCACTTCCTGAACTTAACCATGCCATTGAACATGGTATAAAAGTTGTTCCTTTTTCTAAATGAAAATTGGCAAATTCAAATTCTTCAAAATCGGCTTCAAAACGATAAGGATTAATATCCATACATATTCCTGGACCAACCTTTTTTTTTATTAATTTATTTATTTATTAATTTTTTTTAAAAATATATAAATATTTACATTATTTATATATATATATATTATCTTTTTTTTTAATGTTTTTTACCTTATTATATACTCCTAATTCTGGAAAATTAAAGGTTTGAAAACCTTTACCCTCTTCAGCCCATTTTTCATCTTGTGAATATAAAAATGATTTTTGATAATTTTTAACTTCACCTTTAGGATTAACTATACATATGGAATTA
>MCFG01000029.1:280000-299023 GCA_002104895.1 Anaeromyces robustus
TTATAATTATTATTTATATAATAATAAGTTTTTTGACATTTTATAGATTAGTGTAATGATTTATTAATCTTTATTATTATTTATTATTTTTATTCAATTTTCTTTTTACTTTAAATTTATCAAATCTAAAATAAATATTATAATTATATATTAATATTATTGTTATAACCATGTTATTTATATATATATATTTTAAATATTTAAATATTTATTTATTTATTTTAAATATTCACCAAAGTATTAATGAGCCGCTGTTATCCGTTACACATTCCAGTTTTTTATGTTACATTAATTTATTTATTTATTAGTTTGTTTGTTTGTTTGTTTATTATAAACAAAAAAAAAAAATAAATAAACAAATAAATAAATAAACAAACAAACAAATAAATAAACTTTTTTCTTTTTTTGTAAAACGGTACATCAAATATCTATTGTTTTAATAACTTTATAATAATGGCATAATATAAACAATTTTATATAAATACAACTTCATTATTTTTTTTATTTATAATACTTATAATAATATTTTAAATATTTTATATCATATATTTAATAAAAGATATTTTTATTTAATTTTTTTTATAATATCATTACAAATATGAAAAAATATATATATTTTCTATAATATAATATCTTTAAGTATGTAATATATTTAAAACCAATGTCATTTTTATTTTTATATTAAAAAAAAAAGAGTATTTTGTTGTTATTATTAAATTTTCATAATAATAAATAATAGTATTATACTTTAAACTAAATTACTTTTTAGAAAATATATCATTCTATTATTATCAAGAACATTATATTGTTATTTTATTATTATTTTTTAAAGACCGTAATGTAAAATAGAATAAATAATCAAAATCAAAATATAAAAAAAACAAAAAAAAATTCAATAATATAAAATTATTGGTTTTCTCCAATTTATATTAAATTAATTTCTATATATTATTTCTTGGAAAATTAATATGGTATTTTAATATATTTAAATCATAATAAAATAAATAAATAAATAAATAAATAAATAAATAAATAAATAAATAAATAAATAAATAAATAAATAGATAAATAAATAAATAAATAAATAAATAAATAGATAAATAAATAAATAAATAAATAGATAAATAAATAAATAAATAAATAAATAAATAAATAAATAAATAAATAAATAAATAAATAAATAAATAAATAAATAAATAAATAAATAAATAAATAAATAAATAAATAAAAAGGATATTTAATATTATTTTTTTTAATAATAATAATAAGAAAAAAAATATTAATTAATTAGGATTCTCATTTTATGATTAATTAATCAAAGAAATACTAAAATAAATAATATTAAAAACAGTTCTTTAAATAATAAAATATAACAAAGGAATTTGGAATTTGAAATAGAATAGAATGCTTTTATAGACTTAGGTTTCGTTTTTAATATAAATAAATATAAACACTGCTGTGTTAAAATCAAATAAATATAAATATATATATATATTATTACAATAGTTAAGAAAAAACAATTAAAAGCTATTTTTGGGATTAAATATATATATATATACATATATAAAATTATTGATAATAGATGAAGAAATATGAATAAAAAAGAATAAAAAATAAAAATTCACAATAATAATAAAAATTAAAGATAAAGTACTATAATATTAATAAATAATTATAAAATAATAATAATTTAAAAAGTAAAGATATTAATAAAAAAAAAAGTCATTTGTCATATTATTTTCTTCTTTTTCCTTTTTCCTTATTCCTTTTTTTTTTAAAGAGTTTTTTTTTATATTAATTTATTTATACAGTCTTGATAAACACCATGATTAAGTATGTAGAATTTTAAAATTATAGGCAAATAAATTTATATTAATAAAAAAGATTATTAAATTATTTTTTTTATTATAATTGCTACTTTTATTATACTTATTATTATTATTATTATTATGGTTATAGCGTAATTATATAATACTTATTGATAATTAATTATCATTATAATATATAACATTACTATTATAATAATTATTAAATTTAATAAAATGACAATATTTATGTAAGTTATGATTTTTTATGTATATAATAAAAAAGAATGAATACTACTACTACTACTACTACTACTAATAATAATATATATATAGTGGTAAAATTGTTAGTATTAATACTTTTAATAGATTTAATATACTCTATATATTAATTAATTGACATATCATATGTTTTTTTTTCTTTGACTTATTTATTTATTTATTTACAATATTACAATATTACAATATTAATATTTTATTTATATATTAATATATTATTATTATTATTATTAAAATTTCTTATATAAAATTATATTTCATTTTTATAATTGCTGGTAATTCATTTACACTTAATCTTTCTTTTCCTTTGTATAGAGCAATTAATTCTCTTTTTGAAAACTTATTCTTTTCTGCATAAGTTAAATAATATGAAACATTTTCATTTTCTTCAGTAATGTTAACCGTGAAAAAGTGATATTCATTAAAATTATTTATTAATTCAGGTTTCATATCAAATATATTTTTTGGAATTTCTATCGTATTAGGTATTTCTTTAGAAAATACACAAATCTTATTTTCTTTTTTTATTCCTATATTTTCAACATTTTCAATATCATTTTTATTAGAATTTTTTGTTTTACAAAAAACTTGTCCAATATCTGATTTAGAATCAAAAGTTTTAATTTTTACTTTTTTAATTAAATCTGGGGTAATAATTTCATCATTTTGTTCTAATAATTTATTATAAATTACTTCAATGGTTTTATTAAGTCGTTTAACGGTACATTCTTTATCTAATTCAAAATTTTTATTTTTCATTGCTTTAGATATGGCATTGATCACTACATTAAATGATTCTTTCAATATATTTATTTGTACTTCTTCATATATTTTATCGGTTAAGCTATTAACTAAATCATCCATTTTTATTTATTTTTATTTTTTTTTTTTTTTTTTTTATTATAATAATTATTTTTTATATAAATATATTAAAATTTAACCTTGTGTTTTTTAAATAATTTAATAATAAATATACTAATAGATAATTAATTTATTAATTAATTAATTAAATTAATAAAATAAATAAATGAATAAATAAATAAATGAATAAATAAATAAATAAATAAATAAATAAATAAATAAATAAATAAATAAATAAATAAATAAATAAATAAATAAATAAATAAATAAATAAATAAATAAATAAATAAATAAATAAATAAATAAATAAATAAATAAATAAATAAATAAATAAATAAATAAATAAATAAATAAATAAATGCAAAGTAATTCTAATTTTTTTTTTTTTTTTTTTTTTTTTTTTTTTTTTTGGCAATAAAATAATGAAAACTTTATTTAAATTTAATTTAAAAAGTACATGTTATAAAGTAATTGTACATATTAAAACTTAATCTAATAAAGAATAATAATTTATTATTTAATAGATAGTAATAATTTATAATTACTTCATATGGTATAGTGTATATTATTAAATTAAATCAAGTTGGAAAGTTATTATCATTATTAGATGCGTGTGACCTACTGTCTTGTCCTACTGAATTGTCAGCTTCGACGCTCTTGGTTAGATTGTTGGGATACCTATTGAATAATGACCAGATCTGGCCACTAACAGTAGGCATAATTCTAAGTAAAAGTGCGGATGTACGTACCAAAAGTGGAACATCCGAAAAGGTGCTAGGTTTAAGTTGCGCCTTACAAAGACTGTTCCACTCCTCTTTCCCCAAGTTATAATGATTAACTCTTCCACCAAGAAGGAAATAATATACCCTACTCCATTCCAACGAGTTGGAATGAAAATTTACCCCACTTGAAGCATTACTAACTAAATTATTATAATTAATACTATTATTTAAACTATTATTATTGTTGTTGATACTATAACTGAAAGTATTATTTAAGTTGTAAGTTAAACTAACATAATGAATAAAACTATTAGAAACTAAGAAAGTACTATTTCGTGAAGAATTCTCCAAGGAGGAGAAATTGTTGAAGTAATTAAAACCAAAAAAAATGTTGTTGATAGTTAAATTATTAATGAATTGAGAGTAGTTGTATAGAAAGTATGTAGATAAGCTAGTACTATTACTATTACTAACATTATTAATATTACTATTATCATTGCTATTACCATTATTATTACTATTAATATTAATATTACTATTACTACTGCTATTATTATTATAGATATTATCATAAATATTATTATTGTAGTTATTATTAAAATTATTAGAAAAGTTGATATTATCAGAACTAACTAAAGGTTTTCGATTAACATACAAATAAATGGTTTCAAGATTGCCAAATAACTTAGAACGCCAATGATCGAATGTTGGGCATTCTAAAATCCAATGTTCGAAGGTTTGACTACCGCCTTTACAACAAGGACAGTAATCAGGGCAAGAGTCAGATACAAGTTTAGCGGCTTTAGCAATTTCACTATTGAATTTATAACCACTACGTATTTTGAGGAGCCAATTAAAGCCATAAGCCAAGTTAGGGTATTCAAGTTCAAGATGTAAATAATCACGAGATAATTCAAGGTGATTATCACAATAGGTAACCTTTTAAATATTTTATATTAATATCTAATGTCTCTTTTTTTTTCTTATTGTTTATTTTTTCTTTTTTATGGTCAGTCACCATTAAAGAAAAAAGAAGAAAAAGAATAATAAAAAAAGGATTGATTATATATCATTGATAATATTAAATTGTACTCCAACATAATTAAAAATCTATTCCTTTATAAATTATATAATAATAAAAATAATAAATAATAATAAATAAATAATAAATAATAATAATAAATAATAAATTAATGTATATATTACTATTAATAATATATTATTATTATTAATAAACACCTTTTACTAATCCATTTTTTATTATTACTTATTCTAATAATAATTATAATTATTTTAGTTTATAATGTTTATACTGATTGTTGCAGATATAGATATAAATAATGAAAAAAAAGTTTAAATATTATAAAATTTTAAAAAATGTAACCATATCTTTAATATTTATTTTTAATAATAAACTGATTTAATCGATTTCATTTAATATTATTTAAAAAAAATAACATATAAAATGGAATAGTTATAAAAAAATATATGATAGAATGTTTTTTTTTTATTATTATTTAAAGTTCTTTATTATTTTATTTTGTTTTTTTCAACTATGAGATATTTTCTATTGTTTATTTTAAATAATACATTAATATTATTACCATTATTATTATTATTAAAAAAAGTTAATGTATGTCAAAATAATAATAAACTTACTGTTTTTTTTATTATTATTATCATTATTATTATCAGTATTAATATTAATATTATTATCATTATTAATATATTTTATATTATGTTTTTTTTTGTTTTGACGGTTTTAGTTGATTGTTTTCCCCTGAAACAAAGTCATGAGCGTGACAGTTAATAAATAATTTAATTAAAATCAAAAAAAAAAAAAAAAAAAAAAAAATTTATTTATTTTTTTTTAAAAAAAAATTTATATTAAAAATACCTTAAATATAATAACAATAAATTTAAATTAAAAAATATATATATAAATTTATTTATTTTATTATATTTTATTTATTTATTTTACGATATTTATTTATTTATTTTATTGATTATATTTTATTAATATTATATTATATTATATTTTATTTATATATGTAATCCTATTTATACTATTGGTATTCAAATTTGATAATTTAATCAAAAACTTTATTTTATAATAAATTTTTTAATAAAATAATCTATATTCTATTATAAATTAATAAATCATAATAATTTAATAATTTTATGAAGAAGTGAAAAAAAAAAACTATAAATACAAGTCATTTTTCTCTTTATTGTAACCTCATATCTTCTTCATTATTTAATAATTGTATTATTAAATATTAATTATTTTTTTCACTGGTTGAAAAAAAAAAAAAGACGAAAAAAAAATCAAAAAATATTTTACTTTTTTTTTTAAAAAAAAAATAATAAAACTTTTTTTTATCTTAATAAAAAAAAATTATTTCTTCTTATTAAAGAAAAATATATTATATATTTATAAAAAAAAAAATTAAAAACATAGACTTAAATATATAAATAAAAAAAAAATTTTTTTTTGTTTCATTATTATTATTTACTTTTAATTAAAAGAAAAAAAAAACGAAAATGAAATTCTCTAAAATTGTTTCTTTTGTTTTACCTTTCGCTACTACTACTTTTGCTCAAAGTTTCTGTAGTTCTGCCAAACACTCTGGTCAAAGTGTTTTAGTTACTAGTAATAAGGTTGGTAGCATTGGAAGTGTTGGTTATGAATTATGGTCTGATAGTGGAAGTAACAGTGCTACTTTCTATTCTGATGGTTCCTTCTCTTGTACTTTCAATAATGCTAAAGATTATTTATGTCGTACTGGTCTTTCCTTTGATAGTACAAAAACTCATTCTCAAATTGGTCATATGTATGCTGATTTCAAATTAGTTAAACAAAATATTAGAAATGTTGATTATTCTTATGTAGGTATTTATGGTTGGACAAGAAGTCCACTTGTTGAATATTACATTGTTGATAATTGGCTTAGTCAATATCGTCCAGGAGATTGGGTTGGAAATAAGAAACATGGTGATTTCACTATTGATGGTGCTAAATATACTGTTTATGAAAATACTCGTTTTGGTCCATCTATTGATGGGGATACTACTTTCAAACAATACTTCAGTATTCGTCAACAACCACGTGATTGTGGTACTATTGATATTACAGCTCATTTCCAACAATGGGAAAAACTTGGTATGACTTTAGGTAAAATGCATGAAGCTAAAGTTTTAGGTGAAGCTGGTAGTACTGGTTCTGGTACAAGTGGTACTGCTGATTTCCCATATGCTAAGGTTTACATTGGTCAAGGTAATAGTGGTGGTAATGGTGGTCAACAACAACAACAACCACCATCCAATAATAATAATAACAACAACAACAATGGTGGCCAACAACAACAACAACCACCATCCAATAACAATGGTGGTAATTGTGCTGCTAGATGGGCTCAATGTGGTGGTGTTGGTTACAGTGGTCCAACTTGTTGTAGAGAAGGAAGATGTGTTAAACAAAATGATTGGTGGTCACAATGTCAATAAACAGTATAAATAAATAATAATGATCATTTAAAAAAAAAAAATTTTTTTATTTTTCTTTTTTATTTTAAGTAAAAAAAGTTGAAAAAAAAAAAAAAAGTAAAAAAAAAAAAAATAAAAAAAAGTAAAAAAAAAATATAATAAAAAAAAAGTAACAAATATTAGTAAGAAAAATTACATAAAAAAAAAGGAAAAGAAAAAAAAAAGTTCAAAAAAAAAAAAAAAAAGAAGATATTTATCTATTAAATATTAATCAATATAAATTCGTCGTCAAACAAAAATTATTATAATCTTATATAAAATACGTTAATACATTTTTATTTTTACATATTTTATTATATTATAATATTATTTTAATTTTTTTTTTTTCATTTTTTAATATAATATAATTATTTTTTTAAAACAAAAAAAAAAAAAAAAAAAAAAAGAAATAATGATATATTAAAAAAAAAAAAAAATATTGTATATGTTTTTAATAAAAATTCTATTAATAAAGAATTTTATTCATATTCATATAAATTATAATTATAGATATATATATAAAAATAAATTTATATATATATAATAATAATATAAAAAAAAATAAAAAAAATAAAAAATATTATTCTTTTAAAAAAAAAAAAAAACTATTTGGTTTCTTAAATAATTATTTTAATGTGTTGTGTTTTTATTCTATATATATCTATTTATAAAAAATTATTATATTCTATAATCTTATTCTATATATATCTATTTATAAAAAATTATTATATTCTATAATCTTATTCAAAATTATTTCATTTTTATTATAGGTTAAAATGATAACTATATATAATTAAAATATTATTTCATTCCTTTCTTTTGTTTTATTATTAACTATCATTATATATTGGATATGTTAATATAATTATTAATATATATATATATATAATAATAATATCATACGATAAAAAAAAGAGTTTTTTAAACTATTATTCCTTTTTCTTTTTATTAAATATTAAAAATATATATATATATTTAATTTACCCCTTTCCCTATAAAATAAAAAAAAAATACCATATAATTTTATTATTATTATATTTATTATATAAATTATTATTAATTAAAGTCATTATGAATGTTAAAATACTTATAATATAATATATATTATGTTGATATATTATGTCCTAATTGTTGTTCATGTTGTTTCCATTGTGACAGTTATCAGAGAATTGATCATTGGTTTATTAATTGTTTCTTATTTAAAAATCTTCGTATTGATCACTTCTCTGATCGTTTGATAAAAAATTTTTTGTATTTGAAAAAAAAAAAAAAAACATATATATATATATATATATATATATATATAATTTTTCTATTAAATATTAAATATTAATTCCCATATTCCTATTCATACCATACATTCTAACTCATTATATATATATTTTCAGACCATTCTTTAAAAAAAACATTTTTTTTTAATAATAAAAAAAAAAGAGAGAATATATATATCAAATATGAATAAAATTATTCATTTAATGTTAATATTACATTTATAAAAAATATATATATGAAACAAAAAATAATGAATATATTTATGTTTATTTTATATGTTTATATTTTATAAAAAGATTTATGACATTAAAATCGATGAAAAAAAAAATATTCAAATATATATATATACAAATGTACATTATAATTAAAATCACTAACTATAATATTTTTATTTCATAATTATTATGTAATTATAATTGTATGAATTCTTTTACTTTAATGGTCATCCAATTTTATTTCATTATTACTTTCTTGTCTCTTATTAATTATAACTACATTAGAAAAATATATAAAAATTAAAAAAAATAATTATATTATGATAATATTAATAAAAATAAATGAAATAATAATGATATCATATTAATTTTTTTTGTTTATTAATTTGTTTAATTTTTTTTTTTCCTTTTTCTCAAATTATATTATTGGTATAAATTAGTTTAAGACATTAAAAAAAAAATTTTTTTAAAAAAAAAAACAATAATCATTTATATTAATATTCATTTTTTATTTAAATAATTAACTTTTATAAAAAAAAAAATATTTAAATTAATTATAAAAATATATTAAATAAAAACTATTAAAAAAAACAACTTTAATTAAAAAAAAATAATAATAATCATAAAAGTATTAAAAAAAAAACAAGGATTACAAAAAATTAAGTTTTTTTTTTTAATTTTTATTGGTATAATATAAAATATTTAAAAAACAACACAACACTTTCTCAACTTTTAAGATTAATACTTTATATATGTTATAAATGTATTAATATATATATATATATTGATATATTATATAAGATATTTGCTTTGTTTTATTTCATAAAAACAAAAACAAAAAAATAAAATAAATCAACATGATTATCTTTTTTTATTTTTTCTTATTTTTGCATTTTTTTTTTATATACAGTATTTATCTTTCTTCATATTGTTTTATTTATAAATAAATAAAAGCAAAATACTTAATGAATATACAATTATTTATTATTACATTCAATAAAACTATTAAATATAATAATTATATAATCTTTATTTATTTATCTAATAATTAAAATATTGAAAATAAAAGGAAAAAAATTTTTATTTCAGATTCCATACTTAATGAGTATAAACCAACTGATTTATAGTAAACAACTATATGAAACCAAAAAAAAAAAAAAAAAAAGGACATATTAAATAAATAAATAAATGAATGAATAGGAAACAATTTATGGTTAAATATGATCTCATAATTTTAAATAGTTTTTACAGTATTATTTATTTTTATAAAAAAAAAAGTCACAGTCTTTGGTTTGGTTAAGAGGAAATCTTTAAAAAAGTATAATAATAATAAGGTTAAAATAGAATGTTATATTTTTGTTGAAACAGATTCTGAAAATATATATTAAAGAAACAAGTCAATAATGATATTTTTTTGTAAACAATACCTAAATAAATAAATACATTATATATATATATATTTCCATATTTATTTATTTATATTTATTTACATATTTATTTACATATTTATTTATTCATTTATTTATTTATTTATTTATTTATTTATTTATTTATTTATTTATTTATTTATTTATTTATTTATTTATTTATTTATTTATATATTTATTTATTTATTTATTTATTTATTTATTTATTTATTTATTTATTTGAATATTTATTTATTTATTTATTTATTTATTTATTTATTTATTTATTTATTTATTTATTTATTTATTTATTTATTTATTTATTTATTTATTTATCTATTTATTTATTTATTTAGCTAATTATTTATTTATTTAGTTATTTAGTTATTTATTTATTTATTTATTTATTTATTTATAATATTTATAATAAAATATAATTTACAATATTTATAATTATATAGTTTTAATGTTTTAATCACCAATATATAATGATTATTGAAGTTATTTTTGATATATAAATAATTATAATAAATAAACCTTTGTTTAATAAAACCTATTTTTTTTCATTATGTTTTATATATCAATCCAATACAGTATATATAATATTATGGAAAAAATAAATAAATAAATAATGTTTCCCAATATAACTACATTAAAATATTATATAAATATACATTAATTAATAATAAAAAATAAATTGAATAATAAAAAATTACATTTGCATTTGCATATATAAATAAAATACAAAACAATATTTATTTGAAAATTATTTTTTATTTTATTTTTTACTTTATTTTTTACTTTATTTTTAATTTAATTCACTATTTATTTTATTTTATTTTTTTATTTTATTTTATATTCAATACTTTCATCTTTCATTTACCAAATTTATTTTTGGTTTTAACAACAATTTATTATTATTTTTTTTTATATAAAAATGACACCATTAATATTTAATTATTTAATAGTATATTTTTATATATTTTATTTTATTTGGTACATATAGTATTTTAATAATAATAATAATAATAAAGAAACATATAAATGATAATAATAAAGAAAATTTTAATATTTTTAATAGTATATTATAATTTTCCTTTATATGCATATATATGAATTATATATAAATTACTTGTTTTGTTTTATTTTTAATTAAGTAAATGATAATTACTCACAAAAATATTATACCAATAAAAATACTTAAGAATTATATATGATATATGATATATTAAAAAAAAATAATATTAAATATATATATATACATACATATTTTATAATAAAAATAATTATTTTATACTTAATAAACTTTTTATATAAAAAATAATATTCTTTATATCAATATTTCTCTATATTAATCTTATTATAATTCAAGTATCTTAACTTATATAATATATAAATATTAATACAAATAATAATAATAATAATTAACTATTATTATGTATTAAGTATTATTATTATTATTTACTATTATTATTGTTGTTGTCAACGGAAAATTTTGAAAAATTATATTATTATTATTATTAACATTAATATAATAGATAATAGTAATACATTTAATAAATAGAATAAAAATAAAAAACATGATAATAAATGATAATAATATGATAATATTAATTATCATTTAATAATGATACTTTTTTTTAATGTAATTATTTTTTAACTATTATTGAATCTTTTCGTATAATCATATTATTTAATTTTTTTCTTATGCCGCTTACCAAGAAACAAAATTTTATTAATTATAAATATAAAAAAATATTACCAAATCAACTTTATTTACTATTTTATTCGTATTTTTTTAAATTTTAATTTTATTTTTTAAATTTTTTTAATTTTTTATTTTCCATATATAAAAATATAAAAAATTTTAGTTTTTATGAAAAACGAATAAAATAAAATAAAATAAAATAAAGTTTTTATTATAAAGAAAAAATTTCTTAATGTTACATTTAATTAACAAAAAAAAAAAAGAAAAAATTTATTTTTTTATTTTTTATCATATTTTATTTATTATATAAAATAAAATTTCTTTATTTAATATAATATAATTTAATAGAATTATAATTATATTAATTATTACATAATAATGATATAAAAAAACTTTATTAATTAATATTTGTATTAGAATTCTTACAATAATGTAATTGTAATGTATTTAAATTAATTTTGTAGTTTTTATAAATAATTTGGGTTTTTGTATATTATGATTATTTTAATATATGGTAAAATATAATTTCTAATATATTAAATATTATTATTAATTTAAATAAATATATTTAAATTGCATATATATAAAACATGCTAATAATAATTAAAAAATAAAAATTAGTTTTTTTATCATTATTAAATAATTAAATATTAAAATATTAAATATTATTATGATATTTTATTTATTATTCTATTTATTCTATTATTTTTATTTATTATTTTTATTTATTATTTATTTTATTATTAAATCTAAACACAAATAAAAATAATATTTTACAAGTTGTAGGTTACACAAAATATATTTTATTATTCATTTTTTCATATTAAGTTTTATATATAATTATTATTATTTTACGAATAAAAAATAATTATATTTATATTTATATTTAATTACATTTTTTTTTATTAATATGACATATTTCAATATTTTTAATTAAATAAAAATAGTATTTTTTTATATTATTAATATATTTAATAATATATTTAAATATAAATTTTTTATTTCTTTTTTAGGCTTTTGGAAAGATTTAAAAAAGAAAATATAAATTGACCAAATAATAAATAATAACCTATTAAATTAAATTTAAAAAAAAAAAAAAGCATACCAAATAATAATAAAATATTTTTATTAAATAATAAAAAATTAATATATTATTTAATGTTACACAATATTTTAATATGTTAGGAAAATAAAAAGAAAACAAATTTTATTAAAAATTTCTTCGTCATCAAATCAAATCAAATTAAAAGCATTTTTAATATAAAAAAATTAAAATAAATTTATTTTTATTCGCGAAAAAAAAAAAAGAGTTTTATATATAAAAATATATAATATATATATAATATATATAATATATGTCATATTTATATTATAGAATATAGATGTTAATATATAAATATAAAAATTTAATTTATTATAATTAATATAAATGTTTTATATTTAAATAAATTTATATTAAATATTTTTAAATAAAATTAAGAAAATAAATTTTATTAATAATAAATAATAATAAAAAAAAACTTACCGCAAATAAAAAAAAATGATAATGTTAATATTTTATATAATATTAAATAACATTAAATAATATTAAAATATTATTTATATTTAATTACGATGTTATATATATTTATATTAACTAAATATATTATATATTATAATTACATATATTATATTTATATTTATTATATTTATTATTATATGATCTTCAGTTTTTTTTTAAATTAATTTTTATTTGAGAATATTTATGATGATGATTTAAGATGTTTAAAAAAAAAAAAAAGAAAAGAAAAATTAAAAATATATATTAAATATTAAATATTAAATATTAAATATTATATATGATTAAATATATTAAATATTAAATACAGATAATTTAAAAAAAGTATATAAACAATAAAAAGTTCCCAAAAAAAAATTTTTTTTTTCCAGTTTTTATATATAATTTTTTTCAATATTTAAAAATTAAAAATTAATTTGCGAATATTAAAAAGAAGACAAAAAAGTTATTTTTTTTTGTATATAAAAAAAAATTTTCTATTTGTAAATAACTAAAATTATCAATAATCAAATAAAAAAAATTAACTTTTTATAAATATTATTATATATATTGAGTATATATAATTTTACAAAAGCAAATAATTGAATATTTATAACTTTTATTTATATAAATTTTTATTTACACATCTTACAGTATAAAAATTTAAATAAATAAAAGTTTTTATCATTTTTTTATTTTATTATCATAAACATATTTTTTTCTTTCTTATTTATAAATAAAAGAAAAATAAATATTGAAAAATATTATTTTTTAAAACGAAAAAAAACTTTCAAATAAAAAATATCTTGTAATATATTTATCAAAAATTCATTAATAGTTTAATACATTTTTAAATCTACATATTATATTTTTAAAAAACGAAAATGAGATTCAATAAAATTTTAAAATTAACTACTGCACTTCTTGCCACTGCATCAGTTAATGCTTATGATTCACTTAAATCAAAAGCTGGTAACTTTAGAATTGGTGTAGCTACTGATTCTAGTAAATTCGGTAATGCTGGTTATAGTAGTGCTATGGCTAATTTCAATTATATGGTCGCTGAAAATGCTTGTAAAATGGTTGGTATCCAACCACAACAAGGTAATTATAACTTTAGTTCTTGTGATGCTCACTACAACAAAGCTAAAGAATTAGGTATGGCTTTTCGTGGTCACTGTTTAGTTTGGCACTCTATGCCACCAGGTTGGTTTGAAGGTTTAAAAGGAGATGCTTTAAAGAATGCTATGGTTGAACATATTACTAAAGTATTAAAATATTATGAAGGTAAAATTGATTCATGGGATGTTGTCAATGAAGCTATTGATGATTCTTCTAATGGTCCACAATGGAAAATGCGTCCTTCCTTCCTTTACCAAAATATTCCAGATTTTGTTGATTTAGCTTTCAAAACTGCTCGTGCTGCTTCTTCAACTACTAAACTTTTCTATAATGATTATAATACTGAAGGTATTTATGGTAAATCTGAAGCTGTCTTTAACTTTGTTAAAGATATGAAATCTCGTGGTATTCCAATTGATGGTGTAGGTCTTCAATATCACGTTTCTACTCAATCTTATCCAGAATATAATAAAATTAATGATTTAATTGGTCGTTATTGTCAACTTGGATTAGAAGTTCATATTACTGAAATGGATGTAAAATCTGGTGGTAATGCTCAAGCTCAAGCTAAAGTTTATTCAGAAGCTCTTAAAGCTTGTTTAAGTAATTCTTGTTGTAAAGCTTTCCTTATTTGGGGTGTTGGTGATAATGATAGTTGGTTAGGTGCTAATGAAGCCGGTTTAATTTTCGATGGTAATTATCAACCAAAGGCTGCCTATAATGCTTTAATTGAAACTTTAGGTAGTGGTGGTGCCGCTACTGCCGGTGGTGCTGCCCCTGCCGGTGGTGCTCCAGCTGCTGGTGGTGATAATAATGCCCCTGCTGCTGGTGGTGCTCCTGTTGCCGGTGGTGATAATAATGCTAATGCTAATGCTGGTGGTCCACCACAAGACAATAACTTTGGCGGTGCTCCACCACAAGATAATAATGCTAATGCTGGTGGTGCTCCACCACAAGACAACAACTTTGGCGGTGCTCCACCACAAGACAATAACTTTGGAGGTGCCCCACCACAAGACAATGGAGGTTTTGGTGGTTTTGGAGGAAACGGAGGAGGTTTCCCTTGGGGTGGTAATAATAATAATAATAATGGTGGCGGTTTCCCATGGGGTGGTAACAACAACAACAACAATGGTGGTGGTTGGAATCCATTCGGTGGAAACGGTGGTAATGGTGGTGGCTGGAACTTCCCATGGGGTGGAGGTAATAATGGAGGAAATAATTTCTGGCAACCATCTTTCTTTAAAAAGGAAGATTCAGCCAATACTGATCAACCAGAAGCTCCAGTTAGTAATGCTACTGCCGATATTGAAATTACCGGTCAAGATGTACCATTAAGTAATGATAACTGTGCTACCCTTTGGGCTCAATGTGGTGGTCAAGGATTTAATGGACCAACCTGTTGTTCTGAAGGTAGTTGTAAAGTTATTAATGAATATTTCTCACAATGTGTAAAAGAATAAATTTAAAAAAAAAAAAAATTTAAAAAAAAAAAGAATAATAATTAAGAAAAAAAAATTATTTTTTTTTAATAAAAAAGTTTTTTTATAAAAAATATTTATTTTTACACATCACATAAATAACCAAACTTTATAATATAAAAGTTAATAGATTTTTTTTTTCATTATAATATTTTTTTTTTAATTAAATAATAATAATAATATTTTTTTTAATAAATTTTTAATAAATAAATAAATAAATAAAAAATTTTAAAATTTCAATAATTTTTATTATAATAATTTATTTTATATTAAATGTAAAAAAAATAAATGACCAAAAATATTATATAAATATAAATATAAATATAATCATAATATAAATCATAAATTATCATAATTATAACTGAAGTGTTGAGTGTAATTTGAATTTTATTTTATATATATAAATAATTATTTAATTTATTTTTTTTTTTTATATTTATAAAATGTATTTTGTTTTTTGTTTTTTATTTATGTTTAATGTATAATATTTTTTAATGTATTAAATATAATCTATATATATGGATCTATAGAGATAAGTAAATTATAGATATAGTAGTTAAGATAAAAAAAATTTTTTTTTTTGTTTTTTTATTTATATATTTCTTATAAAAAAAATTATAATTTTATAGATAGATAAAATAGATATAATAAATATATATAATTAAATTAAAAAAAAAAAAAAAAATATTCCTTGCCATGTGTTAATAATATAAAACAAAATTAATATAAAATAAAGTAAAAGAAAGAAAGAAAAGAAAAAAAGAGAAAAAAAAATAATAAATAAATAATAAATAATAAATATAACAATAGATTAAAAAAAAAATTCTTTTTTTGTGTTCTTAATAAATAAATAATAATGAAAATTATTATTATTAATATTTCAAATAATATTTTTTATTTATTTAGTTATTTATTATAATAATTAAAATTATTAATTATTATTAAATTTTTAAAATTAAAAAAATAATAATAATAATAATAATAATAATAATAATAAAACGATAAATTAAATTAAAAACTTCTTGGGTAAAAAAGAAGAAAAAAATAATTTTGGGTTTTGGGTAAAAGTTAAAAATAAAAAAAAAAAAATTACATAAAAATTATCTGGTAAAGAAAAAAAAATAATTTGGGTAAATGTATAAAAAAATTTTTTTAAAAGTGATTTTTTTTTTTTTTTTAATTAAATCATAAATCAAAATTATATATATATATACATAAATCAAAAATTATATATATATATAAGCATTAATAATCTTTTATATATCATAAGTTTATTAATGCTTTTCAGATTTTTATCTCTTTTTTTTTTTAGTTTTCTTAAAATTTTAATTATATATTATTTTTATTCATAATTATTCATTATTCATTATTCATAATTATTATTAATTAATTAATTAATGAATTAATTAATATATATATATATATATATATATATACTTTTTAAAATGAATATAGGTTATAACTAAAATTTTTATTATTTAAATATAAATTCAAAATATATTATATATTATTAGTATTAGTATTAGTATTAGTACTAGTATTAGTATTATAGTATTATTTATTATTATTATTATTATTATTATTATTATTATTATTATTATTATTATTATTATTATTATTATTATTATTTATTATTATTATTATTATTATTTATTATTATTATTATTATTATTATTATTATTATTATTATTATTATTATTATTATTATTATTATTATTAAAAGAAATATACATATATTTTTTCATATATTTATTTTATTTTTATTTTAAATTTCATTTTATTTATAGATTTTATTATTTATACATAGAAAAAAAAAAAGAAAGAAAAAAAAAGAAAAAGAAAAAGTTAACTAAAACATACAATGAATAAATTTTTTGTACATTAAAATATAAATATATTAAAAATAAATTATAAAAATATAATTAGAAATATTATTATTTATTATATATTTAAAAAAAAAAAAAAAAAAAAAAAAAAAAAAAAAGTATATATATATATATATATTTAGTTATAAAGTTATAGAGTTATATACATAAAATAGTAATAATAATAATAATAATATATTAATAATAAATTGATGTTGTTTTAAAAAAAAAAAAAATTGTTTTTTTTTTTTTTTATATGTTTAATAGGTTGATAATTGAAATAAAATAAAATAATTTTAACTATTAATTTTTTTTTTTTCTTTTCTTTTTTTTTTCTTTTTTCTTTAAAAAAATAAAAATATTACTTTTTCAAGGAAAAATGGATAGATAAATGATTTTTTTTTTTTTTTTTTTTTTTTTTTTTTTTTTTTGGCAATAAAATAATGAAAACTTTATTTAAATTTAATTTAAAAAGTACATGTTATAAAGTAATTGTACATATTAAAACTTAATCTAATAAAGAATAATAATTTATTATTTAATAGATAGTAATAATTTATAATTACTTCATATGGTATAGTGTATATTATTAAATTAAATCAAGTTGGAAAGTTATTATCATTATTAGATGCGTGTGACCTACTGTCTTGTCCTACTGAATTGTCAGCTTCGACGCTCTTGGTTAGATTGTTGGGATACCTATTGAATAATGACCAGATCTGGCCACTAACAGTAGGCATAATTCTAAGTAAAAGTGCGGATGTACGTACCAAAAGTGGAACATCCGAAAAGGTGCTAGGTTTAAGTTGCGCCTTACAAAGACTGTTCCACTCCTCTTTCCCCAAGTTATAATGATTAACTCTTCCACCAAGAAGGAAATAATATACCCTACTCCATTCCAACGAGTTGGAATGAAAATTTACCCCACTTGAAGCATTACTAACTAAATTATTATAATTAATACTATTATTTAAACTATTATTATTGTTGTTGATACTATAACTGAAAGTATTATTTAAGTTGTAAGTTAAACTAACATAATGAATAAAACTATTAGAAACTAAGAAAGTACTATTTCGTGAAGAATTCTCCAAGGAGGAGAAATTGTTGAAGTAATTAAAACCAAAAAAAATGTTGTTGATAGTTAAATTATTAATGAATTGAGAGTAGTTGTATAGAAAGTATGTAGATAAGCTAGTACTATTACTATTACTAACATTATTAA
>MCFG01000290.1:0-17500 GCA_002104895.1 Anaeromyces robustus
CGAAATGCAACTCTCCCACCAATAGAATAAGTATCACGTGAATTTTTGAAGCTGGTTTCAAACCAGTAGAAAACATGTCTCCTGGCCAAAAGGAAGAAGTTTTATCAAGTTTATTTTCAAAATTTCACGTGACCACAAAATTGAAACACATAGCAATAAAATTTTATTTCAAGAAGGATAATATTGACAATATTAAGAATAAAAAAAAAAAATAAACTGGAATATAAAAGGACAAACGAAATGTTAGCAGACATTTTAACGAAGGACGTTAATGGACCAAAAAGGAAAAAATTTTCTGACCAAATTTTTATTAAATGATTCATTTTTATCTTTATCATATTTTTATTTTATTTTATTATTATTATATTTTATTTTATTATTATTATATTTTGTTTTATTATTATTATATTTTAATTTATTATTATTATATTTTATTTCATTATTATTATATTTTAATTTATTGTTATTATATTTTATTTTATTTTTATTATGATTTTAACAAACTCAAATTTATTAAATTTAAGTTTGAGGAAGAATGTTAACATTAGTAACAGTTTATTTTTAATTAGTAATACATTAGTAATTTGCATTATGACTTGATACATTTTACTCATTGTAATTACCTCTTTATTAATTTTAATAAATAAACTTTTTAATAAAACATAGCAAAAGCAATTATTAATAAATAAAACTTATTAAAAACCTAAATATAATATTATAAATAAATAAATAAATATAAATATATATATATATAATAAATAAATTAATAAATATATAATTTTTTTTCCAATATGAAATTAATTTTTTTTTTATAAAATATTATAAAAACAATAATATTATGCATAATTATACAAGATAATACATAAACTAAAATACGTAAAATACATAATAAATATTTAATTATATTTTATAATTTTATCATATTTAATAACTATGTTTTTATATATTAAATAAGATTAAATAATTTATAACCTAAATTATTAGGTTACTGTCAATCTTTTTTTATCTTTTATCCATTTATTAATTTTAATTTAATATTTTTTAATTTGTCAAATTTTTATTCTTAATATTTTGTAAATTAATAATACAATTCAATTAAATAAATAAAAAATTTATATAATATATTCTAGTTAAAATTTATAATTATTGTGTATATAGAATACTATTATTCTTTTTTTTTTTTTCTTTTTTTTTAAATTTTTTATATTTTCAATATCCATATTATAATTATAATTATAATTATTACTATATATCATAAATTATGTAATAAATATATATATACTTCATTAAAAATAGGTTTAGAAAACAAAAAAAAAAAAAAAAAAGATACATAATACATCAATGTCCATTTAATTTAATACATTAATGTAATGTATTTTAATTTTTAATTTTTAATTTTTAATTTTTAATTTTAATTTTGTGTATTATAATAAATTAAATTTAAATTAAAAAAAAAAAAAAGGAAATTCTATTAATTCTATTTATTTAATAATATAAAAAATTTATAGTTCTTAGAATTCTTATAATTTTATTTATTTTTATTTTTTATTTTATTTATTTTATTTTACTTTTATTTTATTTTTTTCTATTTTATTTTTATGGGTTATTTTTCCCCCCTTTTTTATTTAATAAAAATTTTTTATATTATTGTATTATAAATAATAATTATTATGTCTATGAAGATTTTATAATAAATGGTATAATAAATAATAATTATTATACAATTATGAAAATTTTAAAAAACAATTGTATATCATAAATAATTATTATTATTATTATTTTAAAAATATAATAATAAAATAATATGAATAAAAAATATAATAAGAATATCCTATATATTCTAATTATATTTATTAAAAGTATTATTATATTTGTTTGGTTTGTGTGTGAAAGTGAAAATATTTATTTCCAAAATTTAATTCGTTATTTTTCATATATTATTATTATTATTATTATTATTATACTATATTTTATTTTATTTTATTTTATTTTATTTTATTTTATTTTATTTTATTTTATTTTATTTTATTTTATTTTATTTTATTTTATTTTATTTTATTTTATTTTATTTTATTTTATTTTATTTTATTTTATTTTATTTTATTTTATTTTTATTTTTATTTTATATTATTTTATTTTTGATTTTTGATTTTTATTTATATATTGGTATAATTTTTAATTATTTTTACAATCATTAAGTATTTCTAATATTCATTTTCATTAATATATATATTCTATTTTATTTTATTATTATTTTTTTTTTCAATTCTATATATATATTATAGTATTAAAGTAATAATAATATTATTTTATTAACAATTTTTTTTAAGATAAATTGTTAATTTCTATTAATTATTTATTATTATATTATTTTCTTTTTTTTTTTTTTTTATAATATAGTTAATTCAAAAATTATATATATATATTGAATTATTTTATTAATTAATGTATCATTTTTATATTATAAAAAAAGTATTTATAAATCCTGTTTAATATATTATTTACTATTTTATATAAATATTTTTTTTTATTTATTATATTTCATAATCACCAATGCATTGGAAACATTATTATTTATATTTATTTATTCATTCATTCAATAATTTCAATTTTTATGTTTTTATTATCTTCATTTTCATTAATATCATTGACAATTTCAATTTCATCAACTTCATTATCAATATTAATATCATCATCAATATCATCCTCATCTTCATCATTTAATAATTCATTTTTTTCATTATCATTTGATTTCACAAAATTTTTTGTTTTATGTCTACAACAACAATATATTAATAGAATAATTAATAATATTACAACTAAAGCTATTATAATGTGCTTTAAATATTGTCTAATTTTCATTTTAAAAAAAATAAAATCAACATTTCTATGTTCAGAGGATGAAACAAATTCACTCTTATTGGCACCATTCGTCATACCATCAATAAATGAAGATGAATAATTCATTAAAGAGCCTTCTCTTCTTTTATAATAATAATATATACCTTCATCAGGGGCATCTATTCTTCTAGGTTTTAAAGCATAAACTCTTCCTCTAAAATCTAAATCTTCTGCTGTTTTAAGTGTCGTATTAAATCTTAAATTATGTTCATCAATAAAACTTTTCCTCCATATAGTATCTCCAACACATCCATATCTTTCCCATTTTGGGTGTTTGAAATATTTATTTGAATCATTGGTACTATTAACAAACATACCTATAACTATATCTTTATCTTCTGATAATTTATATAAAAATTCAAAAAATTCATAATCAACGTAATCATCACTATCTATAAAACCAATAAATTCACCAGTAGCTAAATCCATACCCATATTTCTTCCCATTGATGCTCCATGATTAGGATGTATTGAAACATATTTAAAACGTTTATCATTGGTATATTTTGCTAAAACTACTTCTGTATTATCTGAAGAATTATCATTGATAACAATAACTTCAACATTTTTAAGTGTTTGGTTAAGCGCATGTTCAATACAACGATCTAAATATTCACCTGAATTATATGAAGGAATAATTATAGATACTAAAGGTTTTATTTCTTTTTCTTCTTGCTTTTCTTCTTGTTTTTCTTCTTGTTTTTCTTCTTGTTTTTCAGATTCTGCATTGGCAAATTTAATAAAATTAAATATATTTAAACATAGTAATATTATTAAAACATTTAATAATATATTTTTCTTTATAAGCATTTTATTTTTATTATATATTTTTTCTTTATTAAATATTAATGATATTATATAATTCTAATAGATAGAAATCTTATTATTATATAAATAAAAACTTTTTATTTATGTTTTGATTCTTTTTTATTAATATTATTATTATTATTATTGTTGTTATTTCTTTTATTATTTTTTTTTTCAACAGAAAAAGAAAAAAAAAAAAAAAAAAAAAAAAATTTTAACTTTTGTATTTTTTTTATACATTTTTAATAATAGGGATAATATTATTTTAATAAAATTACAGTATATTATAATATATTGTATTATATAATTATATATAAATAAATTATTAATTAATAAAATGTAATATTGTATACATAGTATATTAAAAATTTAATAAATAGAATATGTAAATAATTTTTAAATAATATAAAAAAAAAAAAAAAAAAAATAAATAAATAAATAAATAATTTATTATTAGAAATGTAACGAACATAAATTAAAATATATTAAAAATAAATTATTTTGTTGTTTAATAAATTAAATACATTAATTCTAGTTGTGTTGTTTAAATTTTTAAATTTTTCATTGTATTATTATCAAGCCACATTTTGTATAACTGGCAGTGTATTTTCCAAATTTGTAAATCTTTAGTTAACTCAATTATTAAATATATTTTATAATATATAAAGTTTATTAAATATATAAATTATCTTCGTCTTTTAAATTAGGAGTCTCATTGCGCAAAATGAAGGATACTAAAAAATTACTACCAGAAGAACGTCTTAATAACACTAACTTCGAGTCATGAGAATTCCTCATTCAAAGTATTCTTGGATCCTATAAAATTTTAAAGTTTATTAAAACTGATGTTGTAAATGAAATCACTACTAAGTTTGATGAAGTTAAGAAGTCTGAAAATCCGGATAAGAAGGTTATTAAAGACCTTGAAAACCGAGCCAATGAAGTAGAAAGGAATAATACCCTAGCTACCACCATTATTAGTACTAATGTCTCTTTTGGAATTATTGATAAGATCAAAGGTTTAAAATCCGCTCATGCCATTATAAGTTAACAACCACTTTGTACGGTAAAAAGAAATCTACTAATATCCAATACTGGATGAAAAAATTAGTTTCTACCAAAGCAAAAACTGTAGCTGATTGTAAAGGCAAAATTTCTAAACTTCAGGAAATCTTCGAAAAACTAGAAGAATTAAATATCTTTTCTTATCATTCTCAAAACCTTTACAAGAAAGATTATTCTTTACTTGTAATGATAAAGTTAATGATTTTGTCACCTTAGCTACAAATCAGATTGATTTTTTGTTATACATTAAAAATTCCTCATATCGGTTTCAATTGTATTGGTGAAAATAAAGACCTCACGGATATTGATAATTTAAATAGTGTCAATTCAGTTGACAGAGGAACAGCTTAATTATCAAAGAATAAATCCTGTTTCATTTGTAAATCTCATGGCCATTTTCTCGAAAATTATTCTTACAATATTATACAAACAAAAACAAGAAAGTTAGCAAAGATAAAGGATATAATAAAAATACTAACTATAGGAAAACCGTTACTAATAACAAGGGAAAAGGTTATAAGGAAAATCAAACCAGAAGAGAAAACAAGTCAGTAAGCAATATTCAACACGACGAATATCAATTTCCCAACGAAGAAATTTCTTTTAAGAATTTGGAATCTGACTACCATATGGATAACATTGAAACATTTAATAAAACAAATCAAAAACAAAAACCTTAAAACTTACCGAATATATCTTCTGTTTATAATCAAACTGACAGATGTTAATAATATTATCCATGTACCATTAAAAAAACTTCGTACAAAATTATACAATGGATAATATATAAAATGAGAAAGAAGAAGAAGAAGTAATGTTTTTATTAAATATAAATTACAATAACTAAAAGAAAACACAAACACCAAATAAAAAAATAACGATATAAAAATTTATTTTATTATAATAATTTTTATTAATAATTAAATTTTAAAATTTTATAGCTAAATCTAATAACAATTACACCTTTCAAAATTTTTTAAATTTTGAAGTATTTATATTTTCTCATAATTATATTTATTATATATTATACTAATTTAGTTATATTAGTATAATATATCAAATGAGAAAGAAAAAGAAATATATATTGATGATCAGTCTAGATTATTATTGCATAAAAGACTAGGTTATTATTATCATGACAACATCAATAAATACTTAAAGCTACACAACATAAAGCCGATAAAACGTTTTGATTGTAATGTCGCAATACTCAATAGGACAACCTCCAAGAGCTACTAAAAGTTTTCGGATATCTTGCTTCTTATAAGGACTTTTCTCAACGAGATAGAAAATTCGGATCAAGAGGAATTGATGGAGCCTTTCTTGGTTTTAATAAAGAATTAGATTGTTTCATCAACATGGACTTAAATAATCTTAGTATTCATTTAGTAAATGATGTAACATTTGATGAATATATACCTTTTGCATTAAAAACAAAGATTCATGAAATGGATAAATATAAAAATATTCCAAATAATAATAATTATATATATGAATATGATTTTATTAATCAAAGAGAATTGACTAATAATAGCAATATTTCTGGACATATCTGTAACAAAGTGTCAGGAACCATGTTCTAGCAGAACGTAATGACATAGGTGGAGCGGCAACGTTGAATTGATATTCCATATAGCATCACCTTACAGGTACACCTGTAGTGTACGTATGAGATATGGGTACCAATATGTTAGTCTAATTATTTATTATTTTGTTTTGGAAATTATTTTTGAAATATATTAAATTTTGTTGTTTAAATTTCTCATTGTATTATTATCAAGCCACATTTTGTATAAATGGCAGTGTATTTTCCAAATTTGTAAATCTTAGTAAACAATAATTAATATATTTTATAATAAATAAAGATTATTAAATTATCTTTGTATTTTATTTATCATTATGATGCATTTTGACATAATTTATGTATAATCGACATAAATATCTGTAAAATGTATATAAAATATGTAATATGCCACTTTTACAACGTATATTTTTATTTATAGTAAAAAGAATAAAATAAAAACTAAAAAAATAAATAAATAAATAAATTTTCTGTTAAGAAATTTATTTTATTTTAATTTATTTCAATTCTTTAATTAGTTTTCCTTTCCATTTTATTTTATTTAAATAAAAATATATAAAATTCTATATTTTATTATTACATATTTTAATACTAATAAAATAATAAAATAAAATAAAATTTATTATAATATTAAATATTTTTAATTAATAGAATTCCAATATGATATATAATCATTTATTTATAAGCCACATTAAATAAACCATAAAAACATAAATTGTGCCGAAATGTAATGCTCCCTAATATTTCTAATATTTAATCCTTACTCTTCAATTTAATTTTAGTTTATGTTACAAACACGGAAATATAAACCTTAATTATTATAAAATATATTAAAAAAAAAAAATAACTCTAGAACAAAAAAAAAAAAAAGGAAATTCTAGTTTATTTATTTATTTATTTATTTATTATTTATTTATTATTTATTTATTTATTCATTATTTATTATTAATTAACTAGTATTTATTATTATTATTTATTATTATTATTTATTATTATTTATTACTATTATTATTATTTATTATTATTTATTATTATTTATTATTACTATTATTATTATTTATTATTATTATTATTATTATTATTATTATTATTATTATTATTATTATTATTATTATTATTATTATTATTATTATTATTATTATTATTATTATTATTTATTATTATAAATATTATTATTATTATTTATTATTTATTATTATTATTATATAATTTCATTATTTTTAAATTTATTAATGGTTATATTATTATTAATAATTATAATACAATTGGGGATTTTTATATATAATAATCATAATAATATTGTGTATTTTTAAAAACCATTGAATTATATATATATATATATATAATAATAATAATATTAAATATTATAAATATAAAATATAAAACAAGAATATTTTATATTCTAATTACATTATCTATTAAATTAAAGCAAAAAAATGTATTACTCCAAATCAAATCATCAAAAGAAAATAGTTTATAATTGATAATAGTAAAACAAAAAAAAATTAAAAATTTATGATCAAATATATATATAACAATTTTTATTAATATGGTTATAATATTATTCATTTATATTTTATTCATTTAATTATCATTATCATTATTATCATTATTTTTTTATAACAAATTCAAAAAATAATGATAACTATATATTATTATATAAATTTAAAGGTTTTTAAAGAAAATTTTTTTTTATAATTATTATTTTTTTTATTATTAAATTTTAATTTATAATTTATTTTTTTTTTAGTTAAATATAATATATAATAAAAATTTAAAAATTGAATTTTTAATTAAAAAAATAAAAAAAAAAAATTTTTATTAAAAAAAAAAAAAAAAAATTTATTAAAAAAATTTTTTTTCCCATTTTTTATATTAAGAAATTAGATATTAATAAATGGGCCTGTTTATCAATAATTTCATATTAAAATAAATTAAAAATACCATTAAACATAATATTATTAATTAATATAAATATAAATATAAACATATAAATATAAACATATAAATATAAACATATAAAAATGGCAATGGAATATCGTAATAGTATTAATGAAGCTCATTTAACACCGATAACTGCTATAGAATTTAATCCTTATAGAAGAGAAATATATACAGGAGCAGAAGGTAATATATAAAAATATATTAATAATAATTATTATTATTATTATATTTTCTATAAATTTTTAAAAAAAAAAAGAAAAATTCAAAAATATAATTTGGTATTAATAAATAAAAATAATAAAAATAACAAAAAAAATTTTTTTTTATTTTAAGATGGTTCAATAAGAATATGGGAATTAGAATCTGGAAAATTATTATATAGTTTTAATGAACATGTAGGCTTTGTAACTCAATTATTATATTGGTATGATAATATTTATTTTAAAACAAAAATAAAAAATAAAAAAATAAAAAATTAAAAAATTATTATTATTATTACTATTTTTTTTTCTTTTTTCATATTAATATCTTTAAAATTGATAAAAATTAATATTATTATCATAAAAAATATTTAGTAAAGAATTAAAAGTCATGTTTTCAGTATCTATTGACGGTCAAATTATTGTTTGGGGACCAACAAATAAAACAATTCAAAAAATTAGTGTATTATATCTATTATATAAATATATAAATATTTTAATTATAAATAAAGAAAACTTATTAATATCAAAACTAATAGATTATAAATATATAAATATATATATATATAATAAAAAATTAAATAATAAATCAATTAATAATAATATAAATGATGATAATGATAATAACAATAACAATAATAATAATGATAATAATAATAAAAATGAAAACTAAGACACGTGAACCAATTTATTGTATAGAATATAATAGTCGGAGACAACAACTTTTATGTGGTTATAAAGGACGCGTTAGAGCTTTTCATGTTTTTACTCCAGAAGAAGGTCATAGTACAGAAGTAGTAGAACGTAAAGCAATTAGTAATTGTGAACATACTGATATTGTCAGTTGTATAATAACTTGTGAAGGAAGATTTTATTCTGCTGGGTACTATTTATATATAATTTTTATGAATTTTTTTTTTTTTCTGTTTTGCATTTATTAATAATTTTTATTAATTATTATTATTATTATTATCAATTATTTTATTAATTATAATTATTATTTTATTAATTTATTATTATTATTATTTTTATTATTTAATTTATTAATAATATTAACAACTTATATAATTAATAATGAATAATAAAAAATAATTTATATATATTATAATTAACAGATATGATAGAAAAATAGTTTTGTATGATACCCCACATCATGGAAAAATTAAATTAAAGGTAATCCATGTTATACATAATGCACATGAAGCAGCCATTTCTTGTATGATTTATGGAAAAAATTCAGATAATAGTTGGTAATTTAAAAAAAAAAAAAAAAAAAAAAAAAAAATTCCTCTATTAAATAATAAAAAAAATTATTGAATATTATATAAATAATTATGTAATATTAATAATAATATTTTTTTTTTCAAATAAAAATAATAATATATATATATTTAATAGGATTATTACAGGTTCTTTTGATAGAACTGTAAAATTATGGTCTTTAGATGGAAATTTATTACAAAATTTTGATGGATTTAGGTAAGTTTATTATTATTATTATTATTATATTTTATTATTTTATATATTAAATAGATGAATACTAATAATCTTTATATATATATATATATTTTATATTTTATAAAAATATAAAAGTAATACAATTACTTCTATATGTTACGTAGCTCCAACACAAACTCTTTGGCTTACAGCAAATTCACCTGCACCTATTATATGGGATCCAAAAGGAGGAATAAATGTAATAATTATTTTTATATTTAATAATTAAATATATATTATATATTTATATTATATAAAATAATAATAATAATAATAATAAATATAATAATTATATAATAATAATAATAATAATAATAATAATAATAATAATAATAATAATAATAATAATAATAATAATAATAATAATAATAATAATAATAATAATAAATAATAATAATAAATAAATAAATAAATAATAATAATAATAAATAATAATAATAATAATAATAATAAATAATAATTAAATAAATAAATAAATAATAATAATAATTAATAATAATAATAATAATAATAATAATAATAATAATAATAATAATAATAATAATAATAATAATAATAAAGGTATCTGATTTTGTATCAACATCACTTCCATCAACATTCTCAGGACATTTTAAAAAATTATTTTATGTACCCGAAGGAAATCTTATTTTTGGAACCACAAATAATAGATCTATAGTAATATGGAAATATAATTCTTCAGCAAGTTTATCAACATTAAAAGGACATAGTGATATTATAGAAACATTAACATTCAGTATGTAAATAAATAAATAAATTGATATATATATATTAATATAAAGATATAAAGATATATGTATAACATAAAAAAAAAGAGAGAAAATAATGTTATTTTAATAAAATATATTAATATGAATAAATTATATATATATATATAATATATAATATATATAGCTGAAAAAGAACCATTATTAATATTTAGTGGAGGTGCTTATAGCGAAATTCAACGATGGGAAAGACTTCAATTGAATTCATTTATGTATAGGTAAATTTTAAATCATTATTATCGTTATTATCATTATTATTATTTTTAAATTTTAAATGGTAATATATAATTTCAAAATAATATTAAGAATATTAACATTAAAAGTAATAATAATGTTTATTAATTTTTATTATTAAAAATAATATATATATATTCATAAATAATTAAATTTAAAAAAAAAATTTTTTTTTTTAAGTCATGATGTAGTTTGTTTTTTAAAAGATATAGAAAATAATGAAGAAAAATGTAAACATGGTAAAAATAAAAAATTAGAAAAACCTAAACTTAAAAGTGCACGACGAAAATATTCACAAATTATGAATACTATACCAACTTCAAGTTATTCAGGAAGTAAATCATTAAATAATTTAGAAATGATGATGTTACCATTAGATCTAGGTTTTATGGAAATAAATAAAGATTTAGTAGACACTTCTTCATCAATAAAAGAAAGGAAAAAAAAAATAAAAATTAAACCAAATTGTTTAAAACTTATCTATGATGAAAATTATGATTATTTAATATCAGGATATGAAGATTCAAGAATTAGTAATTATTATTATTGAGAATATATATTTTATATTATAAAATACAAATTCTTTTTTTTTTTACCTTATTTCTTTCAATAATTAATTTTTATAAATATAAATTAATTCATATAATAATCATTCAATTAATTATTAATTATTATTATTATTATTATTTTAAATTTATATATATATATTTTACATTTTATTTTATTTATTTATTTATATTTAATATTTAATATTTAATATTTAATATTTAACTATTATTAAAATTTAATATAAAGTTGTATGGGGTTATAATGATGAAGTTTTAAAAATACCTATGACTATTCCAGATAAAGATAAACTTACTAAAGATACAACCAATACAAATACAAATACAAATTCAAATACAAATACAAATACAAATATAAATGCAACGGCAATAACCACATCAACAACATTAAATCTAACAGAAACACAAAATACAACAGGAACTATACAAGATATTATGGTTACGGATATAGCAAATAATGATAGTGTTACTAATAGAGTATCAGGTTTATCAATGAAATATATATTTGAAAGACATAAAGGAAGTATATCTGGTTTAGTTTCATTTTGCGTAGATAATACACAATGGCTTGTAAATATATACTTTTTTTTTTTTTTTATTAAAAATAATTAATAATATCCTATATATATATTTAATAATGTTTATATAAAAATTTATCATTATTATTAAATAATATTTTATAAATTTTTTTTTGTTTTAATATGAACTTATTTATATATTTATTAACTATATAAATAAATGATATATATAATAATATATACAAATATATATATATATATATATATCATATTTAATAATATGAAATAAATTTAAATTAGTTAAGTACTGGATTTGATAGAAGAATATGTGTTTGGAATTTAGCTACAGGAAAACTTCAAGATGTATTAAGAATTGCTGGACAACCTAAAGAAAAGGAAGAACTTGCTGCTGATGATATTATTACTGATGTTGATTATAATCCTAATAGAAAAGAATATGCTTATTCATCAGCTGATAGAATGATTTATCTTAGAAAATTTTCACCCAAAGGAGATGAAATGCCATTACAAGCTGTTCTTCAAGGACATGAAGAAGAAGTTAGACAGGTAATGATTAATATTAATTAGTAAGAATATAAAAATTATAGTTCAATACAATGTTACAAAAAAAAATAAATTAAATAATAAATAAATAAATATTATAATTGTAAAATAATTATATATATTAAATAAATAGATTAAATGGAATAATATAAATAAAATATGGGTATCGGGATCTGATGATAGAACAATTAGAATATGGGTAATTATATTAAATAGAACAATAATTTTATTTATAAAAAAATTATTTGATTAGAAATAAAAAATATATATATATATTAAGAAAAATATACAATTAATAAGATTTTTATAATTATTTTGATATTATATATATATATCTAATTATTTATTTAATTATATATTTAATTATATAATACTATAAAATATATCTATATAATAATATTAGCCTGAAACTGGTATTCCATGTTTAAAAATTATTAATAACATAGGTATAGTTACAGCACTTTGTATAGATTCATTAAATGGATGTATTATATCAGGTTCAAATGATCATATTATTAGAATTTATGATCCTCAAAAAAGATATGAAAATGTTCAAAAACATTGTGGTCATCAAGATGAAATTAAAGCTATTATACATATTCCAACAAGAAATAATGTAAGTTTATTATTATTATATTATTTTTTTAGTATATATAATACATTAAATATCATTAAATAAATATTACAAATCAAAAATCATATAAATCTAAAATATTATTTATTATGATTGAAATAATTTTTTAATATTTAATTATTTTTTTTTATAGTATGTATCAGCTTCATGGGATGGAACAATAAGAGGTAAATATTTATTAATTAACTATTATTATCATTAACCATTATCATTTTTAAATTAAAAAAAAAATTACTAACAAAAATTAAAAAATATATTAATTTTTATTTTTTTTTTTTTTTTTGTTATAGTGTGGAATTCATATGTTCAAAAATGTTTGTATTAACAAATTTTAATTATAGAAATATATATTTTTTTTTATGAATAATAATAATATCGTAATTAATTAATTAATTAATTATTAACATTATTAATAATTATATATGTTTTTTTTTTTTTTTTGTTTTTATTATAATTATTAATAATAAAATAATAATCTAACTTAGTATATCCAACACAAAATCAAGCACCTAAAAATATGGATAGATTTAGTAGTACTGCAGCAGATGATGTATTTATATATTTTCATTATAAAAATAACTATATAAAAAAAAATATATATATATATATCTATTTTATATATCTAAAAACTAAATATACTAACATATATATATTATTTATATAATAAACATTTCTTTTTTTTATTTAGAATATTTATGGAATAAATGATGGTTTAGCATTAAAGAAATTTACTTCAATATCACAATCTCAATATTCATCACAAATATTAAGCAATAGTATAATTAATGAAAGTGATTTAAGTGATGAATAAAAAAAAAATTAAAAAAGAATATATATATATACATATAAAATAAAAATACATTAAAACTAGATTAAAATAATAATTACAACATAATTAATTATTTATTGGATACCTTAAATAATAATATAAAGAAATAAAAAAATAAAAAAGAAAAAAAAATTCAAATATTTTTTTTATAAAATAAAAATTTTGTATTTAAATAGATATATTAATAAAAATAATAATATTAATATTAATAACATAATAAAATATATTTAATCACTTTTTTTTTTAATATACATAGATTGGTTTATTTTTTATTTTAATGTTATTATTATTTTATAAGCTTATTTTTCATTTTATTTTACACAATTTTTTTTTTTTTTTGTATTTTTTTTTTTATTTTTTATTTTTTAATTTTTTAATTTTTTTAATTTTTTAATTTTTTTTTTTATTTTACTTAAACTTGTGTGTGCTTTTATACTTTTTATTTGAATTTCTTTTTTTTTTTTATTCCTTTTTTTTTTTTTTTTTTTGTTATTTTATTTACTCATTTATATTTTATATTATGTTTATTTATCATAATATATATATATTTTCTTGTTATTATTAATTGATTGATTAAAAATTCCTACTATTTATTAGAAAATTTATTCATAATCAATTTCAAATTTTTCATCAAGTTCTGTAAATTCTTGAAGATAATGTTGGAATAAAGAAATTGAAGTTTCAACATCCTTAGTACCACCAGTTTCACGAATACTATGCATAGAAAGTTGTGCACAACCAACATCTTAAAATATTTATTTAAATATTAATTAAATTAAAAAATAAAAAAATAAAGATAAGAATAAAATAAAGATAAGAATAAAATAAAGATAAGAATAAAATATAATGATAAATTTTTTTTGCAATTAGATTATTATAGTTTAAATATTAAAAAATTTTTAATAATAATAATAAAAATAAAGTATTAAATTATATATATATATAAATCAATATTTTACCAATAGTTCTAATACCAAGCTTAGAAGATAAAAGTGGACCAATAGTAGATCCACATGGACTATTGAATAATAATAGTTATAATAATAATAATAATAATAATAATAATTATATATAAGATTATAATTAATACAAAATTTATTTATAGTATATATATATATATATATATATATATATATATTTATTTATTTGATTTTTTATAAATATTATTATTATTTACCTATCATTTTTAACAACAAATTCCTAATAATTTAATAATTATTATTAACAATTAAAAATGTTATTTAATTATTTAAATAAGTATTATTAAATTTTATTTATTAATATAAAAATTAAACATAATATTTAATAAATATATTATAAAGATTTACTTGAACTGGAAGGTTGTTATTTTTAGCAATAGTTTCAAATAATAAGGATGTAAGATCAGTAGTTGCATATCTCTGTATAAAATTTTTAAAATATAGCACAATAATAAATAAACAAATTAATAAAAATTTATTTAATTATTAATTAATTTATTTTCAAATTAAACAGATTAAAAAAAAAATAAAAAAATTTATTTTTTTTTTATCTTTAACTTACTTGGTTAAAGTTAGTTTTAATAACCATTCCTTCATTTAATTTTGGCTTATGACAAGATTCATGCTTTTCAGGGTAATTTGGATGAACAGCATGCTAAATATCCAACACACACATATATATATATATATACATATATATAATGATTATTAAATTATATATATTATTGATTATTGATTATTTAATAATTTAATATGATTAATATAATAAATTAAATATATCTTTAAATATCTTACAGCGACATCCTATATTTATTATATAAATAATAATTAAATTTGATTAATATATAATTTATTATACATTTTATATTATATATTTTTAGTGTATTATTATATATATCTTAAACTTACAGCACTACAAAGGAAACTCTTTCTAATAGCTTCTTGATAAGCAGTCTAAATATATAATATAATTAAATATTACAATATATATATATATAATAATTTATCAAAAAAAAAATAATAATGAATAATGTTTAATAACAGAATTTAATATTTTTATATATATATGTATATATATATTTAAAATTAAAATAATAATAAAAAAAAAGTATATTACTGGTGAAATAGTTTGTGAAACTTCCATTTTCATAATTCTCTTTAAGATAGTATCTAAGAATACAGAGTCAGCACCTCTATCAGAAGTACTACCAATTTCTTCATGATCAAATGAAACAAATACTCTACAGTCAGAAGATTCAGTTAAAGAAGTAATATCTTTATTGGCATTAACGAAACCCTAGAGAGAACAATAACAACAGCAATAATAACAAGAATAATAAATATTAAATATTAAATAATAATAGATAATAATAGATAATAATAGATAATAATAACAGATAATAATAATATAATCATTAGTTATATTCAAAAAATATTATAAAAAAAATTTTTTTATTATAAAAATTAATTATTTATAAATTCTTACATGTAAACCAGTATAAGTCATTAATTGATTATCTAATCTTCCAGAGACTAATTATTTAAAATTTAATTGAATATTAATAAAAAAAATATTTTTTTTAAAATAATGTTAAAATATACAATAAAATTAATATAGTTTTTTTTTATATACTCAAATAAATAATAATAATAATTAATAATAATAGTTAATAATAATAATAAAAATTATTTTAATTACAAATAAATTCATCATTAAGTCCACCAAGAGTACTCTTGTTAGTATCATATAAGACTAAATCAAAGTCCTTGATATTTTGAACTATATTAATTTATTTAAAAATTGATTAAATTAAGGTTAATATTAAAAATATTAAAAAAAAATTTTTATAATAAATATAAAATAAAAATAATTTTTTAATTTTATAAATTTTAGTATACTAAATTTAAATAAATAAATGATATACCATCAGTATTTAATTCTTTAGCAAGAACATCCATCATTTCTGGATGATGTGGTGTATTATCATCTTTTGGTTTTTCACCAGTTAAACTATACACATTTATAAATAATATATATATATATTTTAGTGGTTATTTTTTGTTGTTATCCTAATATATATTTTATTTTATTTTATTTTATTTTATTATTTTTATTATATTTACGTTCTTTGAGCAAAAATTGGCATTAAGTGAGTTTCCTTGTTAAATTGAATATTGTCTCTACTAGATTCAAGATGAATAGCTATTGAATATTATAGAATTATTATATATATAAAATACATATTAAATAATAAAAAAAAATAAGAAAAATAATATAAATTATTATTATTATTATCTTTTACAATATTTTATTTTTATAATAAATAATAATTATAAACCTAATGATGGAATTCTTAAAAGTGGCTTTTCAATTTTAACTAAACGTTGCTTATA